>CAEFZP010005686.1:2015000-2188851 GCA_903064625.1 Mallotus villosus
TTACCAGACATGTCCATCGTCACGATTTTTACCCTCTCCCGAGCCTCTTTTGAGTATTTGAAAAAGTGATTGCGAATGGTTGTTTGTCGTCTGTTATCAAGAATAGTGATGATTTTCTTAGTTTCATAATCCTGAGCAATAAAAGCTAATTTTCCCTTTTGGTAAGAAAATTCATCCCAAGACAGTACTTCAGGTAAAGTCGAATAGTCATCCTTGAACTGAAATTGTTTAAGTTTGCGATAAACAGTTGAGGTCGAGATGGCAAGTTTTTCAGCGATGTGCGTTAAAGCTTCTCGATGAAGTAAGAGTTGAGCTGTTTTCTGCTTCACTAGCTCAGAGATTTGACAGTTCTTCTGAACAAGGGAGGTCTCAGAAACCGTCACTTTATGGCAGTCTTTGCATTGAAATCTTCTCTTCTTCAAGCGAATAAGACTAGGAAGTCCACCAATCTCAATAAAAGGAATCTTGGAAGGCTTTTGAAAGTCGTATTTGATTTGTTTTCCATGGCAATGACAACACTTAGGAGGAGTATAATCAAGCGTAGCTTGCACCTCAATATGTGTCTCGTGTTGAAAAACTTTAGTTAAAGTGATATTTTTGTCTTTAATTCCGATTAATTCTGTAGTATGATAGAGTTGTCTCATATGATTCTTTCTATTTATGGTTTCGTCGCTTTAAATTTTAAGTCATATGGGACTTTTTGTATACTCAAAAGCTCCATAACTTCTTAGCAGGATTTTACCCACTACAGAAATTATAGAGCCGATTTTTTTCAGACGTTTTTTCAATACTAGTAATTGTAACCGTTACTATTTTAGATAATCTTAAGCTCAGTCAGATATGCTTTTTATCAGGAAAATACTACGAAAATTAAGAAATTTGTTGTAAAAACTTAGACCAAAGTAGTAAGTCATGATATAATAATATAAATGCAAGGAGTATATGTATGATTAAGATATTATTAGTAGAAGATGATTTGAGTCTATCTAATTCCATTTTTGATTTTTTAGATGATTTTGCAGATGTTATGCAGGTATTTGACGGCGAAGAAGGTTTGTACGAAGCTGAAAGTGGCGTATATGACCTTATTTTGCTTGACTTGATGTTACCTGAAAAAGATGGTTTCCAAGTGCTTAAAGAGTTACGAGAAAAAGGTGTGTCAACACCAGTACTTATTATGACTGCCAAAGAAAGCCTTGATGATAAGGGACATGGTTTCGAGTTGGGAGCAGATGATTACCTTACTAAACCATTTTACCTTGAAGAGCTAAAAATGCGTATTCAAGCTCTTTTAAAACGTTCGGGTAAATACAACGACAATACCTTATCTTATGAAGAATTAACCGTTGACACTTCTACCAATACAACAATAGCTAACGGTAAAGAAGTCGAGCTGCTTGGTAAAGAATTTGATTTGTTGGTTTATTTCTTACAAAATCAAAATGTTATTTTACCAAAATCACAAATTTTTGACCGTATTTGGGGCTTTGATAGTGATACAACGATTTCGGTTGTTGAAGTTTACGTTTCAAAAATTCGAAAAAAACTCAAAGGTACTACCTTTGCCAAAAATCTTCAAACCCTACGGAGTGTAGGTTATATTCTGAAAAATGCTGAATAAATTACAGAAAAAATTATCGTCAGGGACTTTTTCGCATTTCTTCCATTTCTTTACTGTCTTTACGGGAATTTTTGTTATCATGACAGTTATTATTTTGCAGATTATGCGTTATGGTCTTTATTCCTCTGTTGATACGACTTTGCAAAATGCAGCAGACAATGCCAATGACTACATCGTGCGAACTATGGAACGTAGCGATACTTTGCAATCGGACGATTCTTCTATAGACGCTTTTTCAGGAGGAACAAGTAGTTCTGGTAAAGTGAAACCTAGTACCGGCGGAGTTGGTTTAAGCAACGTTAGCATCCTTCTTTATGATGAAGACGGTAAAATTTTAAATGCTTTGGATGCTTTTGTTCAATTCGGAACATTATCGACAACGTTTGATGAAGATAGTGTCGGTGAAATCAAAGAACAGAAGATTACGACGATTTTTGGTCAAACCGAAAAATACCATGTGTTGACCGTAAAAGTGAGTAGTAGCGAATATCCTAGTATAAAATACGCTACTTTCCTTGTTAGCGTTCATCAGTTAGATGAAGCTAGCGAACGATACATAACAATTACGATTACTATTATGGTTATTTTCTGGATTATTTCGGTCGTAGCTAGTGTCTACCTTGCCAATTGGACGAGAAAACCAATTATGGAAAGCTTTGAAAAACAAAAATCCTTTGTCGAAAACGCTAGCCACGAGTTGCGTACACCACTTGCTGTTTTGCAGAATCGTTTAGAAAGTCTCTTTAGGCGACCTGATGCTACAATTTTGGATAATAGTGAGAGTATTGCCGCCAGTCTAGACGAAGTTCGAAATATGCGAATTTTGACCACAAATCTGCTGAATTTGGCACGTCGTGACGATGGTTTGAAAGTTGAGTTGGAGGATATTCAACCAACGACTTTCAATGAAATCTTTGAAAATTACGATATGATTGCTGAAGAAAATGACAAGACATTTGTCGGACATAATTTGGCAGAGCGACCAATCAAATCAGATCGTACATTGTTAAAACAACTGATGACTATCTTATTTGACAATGCCATAAAATACACCGACGATGATGGTATCATTGAATTTACCGTTAAAACAACAGACAAACAAACAATTCTGACAGTTGCTGATAACGGCCCAGGGATTAGCGACGCTGATAAAGTTAAGATTTTTGACCGTTTTTATCGTGTAGATAAAGCACGGACACGTCAAAAAGGTGGTTTTGGTCTAGGATTATCACTTGCTAAGCAAATTGTCGACGTTTTAAAAGGCGATATTCAAGTCAAAGATAACCAACCAAAAGGAACTATTTTTGAAGTTCGTTTTAATCGTCATTAATAAAATAAAGGGAGCTGATAAATTCTCAGCTCCCTTTTGCTTATATTCGTTTTTCTTTAGCAATTGTAAACTTTAATTGCTAGAAAAACTATTTTTGTAAAAGAAAAAAACTCCATTTGGAGTTTTCATTGGATATTAGTTAGCCAATTTAGCAGCAAGACGTGCTTTATCGCGGCTAGCTTTGTTTTTGTGAATCAACCCTTTTGATTCAGCTTTATCGATGCTAGAAGAAGCAGCGCGGAAAAGCTCTTCAGATGGGTTAGCTTCGAATGCTTTGATAGCAGAACGCATAGCTGATTTTTGTGCTGAGTTCTTTTCGTTTTGTTTAACGTTAAGTTCAGCGCGTTTGATAGCTGATTTAATATTTGCCAATGTTTTCACCTCCAAATTAATCTAACTACATTATTATATAGAAATTATTGACTTTTGGCAAGTCTTAATCACTCTTTCAGAAAAATTACTTACTTTTTCAAATAAATACTATCAATTTTATGGTCTGCAGCCTTGTGCAAAATCAATTCAGCACGGTTTCGCGTTGGTTCAATGTATTTTTCAAGATTGACTAAATTGATTGTTTTCCAAGTGTTCTTAGCTAAAGCTAAGGCTTCGCTTTGCGACATATCGGCAAAACGGTGATAATAGTTGTTTTTGTCTGCTTTTGCCAATTCTAATAAGCTTTCAAAACGTTCTAAATACCATTTTTCGATATTATCGTTTTCTGCGTCAATGTAAATTGAAAAATCAAAATACCCTGTCATGTACAATCGTTTATTCTTCTGGTTTTGAAAAACGTTGATTCCTTCGACAATCAGAAAATCAGGGGTATCAATCGTTTGTTTTTGGTCAGGAATGATGTCATAAATTTCATGCGAATAAACAGGAATCTCAGCGACCATGCCATTTTTAACGGTATCGAGGAAATTTAGCAGAAGTTCCATGTTATAACTTTCGGGAAATCCTTTGCGGTCAAGTATATTTCGCTCAATTAAAATATCATTTGGATAAATGAAACCGTCGGTCGTTACCATTTCAACTTTGCTGTCTTTGAAAGTCCGAGATAGGAGAAGTTGCAAAAGACGGCTAGTCGTCGATTTTCCAACAGCAACCGACCCCGAAATACCAATGATAAATGGGCGTTTACTCACTTCTTTTTTCAGAAAAATACTTTTTGAAAACGAAAGATTCTCTTGAGCATTTTTGTAAATCTGAATCAAGCTAATCAAAGGAAGATAAACCTCAACCACATCTTGAATGCTGATATTGTCGTTCAAACTTTTAATTGATTCCAATTCTTCGGCAGTTAGAAGCGGTTGTATTTTACGATGCAATTCTTGCCAAGTTTTTCGAGAAATACTATCAAAATTAATAAATTCGTTCGTCATACGAAGCTCCTTACAGAGGGTTATGTGCTCTATTATAGCATTTTAATTCTTAATTGAAAACCGTTACAATTTATGTTAAAATGGAAAAGCATTCTAGGAGGAAATGGTAGAAAATGACAAAGATGTATTATTCAGAAAATCCTGATAGCGCTCATGATATTCATGAGCTGAAGGTTACTCTTTTGGGGCAACCCTTCACATTTTTAACCGATTCAGGTGTTTTCTCTAAAAAAATGATTGATTACGGCAGCCAAGTGCTTTTGAATACGGTGGATTTTGAAAAAGGTAAAACGCTTTTGGATTTAGGTTGTGGTTATGGTCCGCTAGGTATTTCTTTAGCAAAAGTTCAAGGTGTTCAAGCAACAATGGTTGATATTAACAACCGAGCTATTGATTTGGCGCAGAAAAACGCTGAAAAAAACGGTGTTACAGCAAATATTTTTCAATCTAATATCTATGAAAAGGTAACTGGCACTTTTGATTACATTATTAGCAATCCTCCAATTCGTGCAGGAAAACAAGTTGTTCATACGATTATCGCTGATAGTATCAATTATCTTAATGACGGTGGTAGTTTAACAATTGTTATCCAAAAGAAACAAGGAGCGCCGAGTGCTAAAGCTAAAATGGAAGAAATTTTTGGCAATGTTGATATCCTAAAGCGTGATAAAGGGTATTATATTTTACGAAGCACAAAAACTGAATAATTGAATAAAAAATCTTTATTAAATGAGATGATAAGTCTTGTTTAGTAAAGATTTTTTTATAGATTCCCATAATATCAACAATTGTGACAGATGTCACAAAATAAATATGACATAAAAGTCAGTTTTAGCGGTATAATTATGCTTTAAAAAGTCATAAAAAACACAATATAAATCGCTTACAAAACGTCAAAATATTATTTTTAAATATTGTAAATTCCTTCCCTTAGGAGCGATTTTGTCTCAAAAAGTTCAGAAATAACGAATATGACATATGACACAAATGTCATATTTAAATCGAAAACCTTGCTGTAACAAGGCTTTTTTTGAAGGTAATGAATTATAAAATCGTTTTAATAATTTTTCGGTTTTTGCCATTTTTACTAATTATTAAAAAACCGGCAAAAAGTACTTACATATTTTAAAAAAAATGGTAGAATAGAGAGAGTGTAATTATTAATCAATTGAAAAGAATTTTCGGAAGGAAGTAAAAATGGCTATTAATAGGTATATCGATCATACTTTATTAAAACCTGAAAGCACTCAAACTCAAATTGATAGGCTGATTGAAGAAGCAGTAGAGCATCAGTTTGCTAGTGTTTGTGTTAATCCAACTTGGGTATCATATGTCGCTAAGGCTTTAAAAGGTACTGAAGTTAATGTTTGTACGGTTATTGGTTTTCCTCTTGGGGCAAACACTAGTAGTGTGAAAGCTTTTGAGACGAAAGATGCTGTTGCTAACGGTGCAGATGAGATCGATATGGTTATCAATATCGGTCAATTAAAATCAGGACAATATGACGCTGTTGAAGCTGATATTCGCGCTGTTGTAGAAGCAAGCGGTGATAAGTTAGTAAAAGTTATCATTGAAACTTGTCTTTTGACAGACGACGAAAAAGTAAAAGCTTGCCAATTAGCGGTGGCAGCAGGTGCGGATTACGTTAAAACTTCAACTGGTTTTTCAACTGCAGGCGCAAATATCGCCGACGTGACATTGATGCGTAAAACTGTTGGACCAAATATCGGAGTGAAAGCCGCAGGCGGTACACGCTCATATGCAGATGCTGAAGCTTTTATTAAAGCAGGTGCAACACGAATTGGAACTTCTGCAGGTGTAGCAATTGTCAACGGTGAAACTGCTAATAGTAGTTACTAACATTAATAATATTTTTTACGTTATGAAATAGAAGAGCAAAGGTGGACGGTCGTGATGACGGTCAAGTGGCTTATTACCACAGTCATAAGGCTTGAAAAAGTCTTCTTAAAAGTGTCATTGAGCCAATTGGCTTGATATATATTTAGCAACTGTGTTGCTTATAAGTTTTTTAGGAGGGTTCATTTTCATGAACAAGAAAATTGTTGGTCTTGGACTTGCTGCAGTAGCAACATTAGCACTTGGTGCTTGTAGCCGTTCAAATTCATCTAGCTCTAGCTCTGATTCTAGCGTAAAAGCCGCTATTGTAACAGATACAGGTGGTGTTGATGATAAATCATTTAACCAATCAGCTTGGGAAGGTTTGCAAGCTTGGGGTAAAGAAAATGATTTAACAAAAGATACTGACTACACTTACTTCCAATCAGATAGCGAGTCAGACTATGCAACTAACCTTGATTCAGCTGTTTCAAACGGTTATAACTTGATTTTTGCTATTGGTTACAATCTTCATGATGCAGTTGAAGAAGCTGCCCCAGAAAACGAAGATGTTAACTATGTTATCATTGACGATACTGTTTCTGATCAAGATAACGTTGAAAGTGTCTTGTTTGCTGATAACGAAGGTGCTTATCTTGCAGGTATCGCAGCTGCTATGCAAACAAAAACAAAGCACGTTGGATTTGTAGGTGGTGTTGAATCAGATACAATCACACGTTTTGAAGCTGGTTTCAAAGCTGGTGTGGCATCAGTTGATAGCTCAATCAAAGTTGATGTTCAATACGTGGGTTCTTACTCAGACTCTGCTAAAGGTAAAACAATCGCCGCTACTATGTACGCAGGTGGCGCAGATGTTATCTACCATGCCGCAGGTGGTTCTGGTACAGGTGTCTTCTCACAAGCCAAAGAAATCAATGAAAAATTAACAGCTGATAGCGACCAAAAAGTTTGGGTAATCGGTGTCGATCGTGACCAATCAGAAGAAGGTGACTACACATCATCTGATAACGTTGATTCTAACTTTGTTTTGACTTCTACAATTAAAGAAGTAGGACAAGTCGTTCAAGATATTTCTAACGAACAACTTAAAGATGAAAAATTCAACGGAAACACAACAAAAACATATGGTCTTGCAGACGGTGGTGTTGATGTTGTCACAGACAACCTTTCTGATAGCATTAAAGAAGCGGTTGAAACTGCCAAACAAAAAATCATCGATGGTGAAATCACTGTTGATGATGGTTTGAGTGATTAAAAATCATCATTCTTGAAGGAAGCGACCAAATAGGTCGCCTTTTTTCAGGGCTGAGGAAAATAGCAATTTTACCTCAGTTAAGTTCATTAAAAAACTCTTTTTAGAGAATTTAGTGGGCTTAACTGACCTAAAATTATTAATTATTAGACTGAAAGGATCACATATGACACAAGAAAAAGTCATTGAAATGCGTGAAATTACTAAAAAATTTGGTGATTTTGTAGCTAATGACCATATCAATTTAGAAGTCAAAAAAGGTGAAATCCATGCCCTTCTTGGGGAAAATGGTGCCGGAAAATCGACTTTGATGAATATGCTTGCCGGTCTTTTACAACCAACAAGCGGTGAAATTTTAGTGAAGGGAGAAGTTGCTCACTTAGATTCACCTTCAAAATCAGCTAAAATGGGAATCGGAATGGTTCACCAGCACTTTATGTTGGTTGAAGCTTTTACAGTGGCTGAAAATATTATTTTAGGTAACGAGGTAACCAAAAAAGGTGGGATTCTTAATCTAAAAAAAGCAACTGAAGAAATCAAAGAATTATCTGAAAGGTACGGTTTAGCAGTCGATCCGTCAGCTAAAATCTCAGATATTACTGTTGGAGCACAACAACGTGTTGAAATTTTAAAAACACTTTATCGCGGTGCCGATATTATTATCTTTGACGAACCAACAGCTGTTTTAACACCTTCTGAAATTGAAGAATTACTTGATATTATGCGTAACTTGGTTAAAGAAGGAAAATCAATCATCTTAATCACGCATAAATTGGATGAAATTCGTGCCGTTGCTGATAGGGTCACAGTTATTCGTCACGGAAAATCTATTCAAACAGTACCAGTTGCAGATTCAACAAGTGAAGAATTAGCAGAGATGATGGTTGGACGTGCTGTCTCGTTTAAAACCGAAAAAATTCCTGCTAATCCAAAAGACGTTGTTCTTTCCGTTAAGGAGTTAGTTGTTAACGAAAATCGTGGTGTTCCTGCGGTCAAAGAACTTTCTCTGGATGTCCGTGCAGGTGAGATTGTTGGTATTGCTGGTATCGATGGTAATGGGCAAAGTGAACTTGTTGAAGCAATCACTGGTCTTCGTAAGGTCGAATCAGGTAACGTCATCATTAAAGGCGTGGACATGACGAATGAACGTCCTCGTAAGATTACGGAATTAGGTGTTGGTCATGTTCCTGAAGATCGTCATCGTGATGGTATGGTTCTAGATATGACAATTGCTGAAAATATCGCTCTTCAAACATACTATAAAGAACCATTTAGTAAACACGGTTTTATGAACTATAATAAATTAAACGAACACGCCCGTGAGTTGATGGCAGAATTTGATGTCCGCGCTGCTAGTGAATTGGTAGCAGGCGGTGCGCTTTCTGGTGGTAACCAACAAAAAGCAGTTATCGCTCGTGAAATTGATCGTAATCCAGATTTATTGATTGTTAACCAACCGACACGTGGACTAGACGTTGGTGCGATTGAATATATTCGCAAACGTCTTGTCGCTGAGCGTGATAAAGGGAAAGCTGTACTCGTTATTAGTTTTGAATTAGATGAAATCCTTGATGTTTCCGACCGTATTGCCGTTATTCATGATGGTAAAATTCAAGGTATCTTAGACGCTGCTCAAACCAATAAACAAGAACTTGGTATTTTGATGGCTGGCGGAAAAGTGGAAAAGGAGGATGCTAATGTCTAAGAAAACACAGAAATGGGCTGTTCCTTTAATTGCCGTTGTTCTCGGTATGTTACTAGGGGCAATCCTCATGCTTTGCTTTGGTTATAATCCTCTTTGGGGTTATAACGACCTACTTTATACTGCGTTTGGTTCTGTTAAAAATATCGGTGAAATTTTCCGTGCTATGGGGCCACTTATACTAATCGCTCTTGGTTTCTCGGTTGCTTCAAAAGCTGGTTTCTTCAATGTTGGGCTTTCAGGCCAGGCCTTGATTGGTTGGGTAATGTCAGTGTGGTTTGCACTTTCTTTCCCTGATTTACCAAAACCAATTTCAGTGATCTGTACTGTCGTTGTTGGTCTTGTTGTAGGTGGGATTGCTGGTGCAATTCCTGGTATCTTGCGTGCATTCCTTGGAACAAGTGAAGTCATTGTCACAATTATGATGAACTATATCATTTTGTATTCAACACAGTACCTTATCCAGAATGTTTTTCCTGATAATATCATGCGCACAACAGAAGCAACTGTCAAAGTTTCCGAAAATGCCTCTTATCAGACAGAATGGCTCTCAGCACTAACAAATAATTCACGTATGAATATTGGTATTTTCATCGCTTTTATCGCTGTTATTATCATCTGGTTTATGATGAAGAAAACAACACTTGGCTACGAAATCACATCTGTTGGTATTAACCCACATGCAGCAGAATACGCTGGTATGTCTGCTAAACGCCTAATTATCATTTCAATGATTATCTCAGGAGCACTTGCTGGTCTTGGTGGAACAGTAGAAGGTCTAGGAACATTTGAAAATGTCTATTCTCAAACAAGTTCACTAAGCATTGGTTGGGACGGTATGGCGGTTTCACTTCTTGCGGTTAACAATGCTATCGGTATTCCGTTTGCTGCCTTCTTGTATGCTGTTCTTTCAATTGGTAAAACAGGTATGATTGGTATTCCGTCAGAAGTTATTGACGTAGTTTCTGCTTTCATTATTTTCTTCGTTGGAGCAGATTATATGATTCGTCATTTTCTTAAAACTAAAAAAGTAGAAGGAGGAAAGTAAAATGAGTTTTACAACAATGTTAGCCCTATTAGTTTCTTCCATGTTAATCTATTCTGCACCTTTAATTTTTACTAGTATCGGCGGAACCTTCTCTGAACGTGCTGGTGTTGTAAATGTGGGACTTGAAGGGATTATGGTCATGGGGGCATTCTCTGGTGTTCTCTTTAACCTTAGCTTTGCAGATGTTTTCGGAAATGCTACACCATGGGTTGCCTCAATCGTTGCTGGATTCGTCGGTGTGCTTTACTCACTAATTCACGCTGTCGCAACAATTAATTTCCGAGCAGACCACGTTGTTTCTGGGACTGTATTGAATTTGATTGCACCTTCATTTGCAGTCTTTCAATGTCGTTACCTTTTTGGTAAAGGGCAGACGGATACCATCTCAGAAACATTTGGACGTTTTTCATTCCCAATTTTAAAAGATATCCCAGTTATTGGACAAATTTTCTTTAACAATACGTCATTAGTTGCTTACGTTGCCATTTTAGTGTCGTTTATTTCATGGTTTATCATTTTCAAAACACGTTTTGGACTTCGCTTGCGTTCTGTTGGTGAACATCCACAAGCCGCTGATACACTTGGAATCAATGTCTATCTTATGCGTTATGCTGGAGTTATGATTTCAGGTTTCTTTGGTGGTATCGGAGGTGCTGTTTACGCGCAAACAATCTCTAATAACTTTGCGGTTACAACGATCGCTGGTCCAGGTTTCATTGCTTTAGCTGCTATGATTTTTGGTCGTTGGAATCCAATCGGTGCAATGCTTTCGAGCTTGTTCTTTGGATTGTCACAGTCACTTGCGATTATTGGTGCACAATTGCCATTCTTCTCAAGTATCCCATCTGTTTACCTAAAAGTAGCACCATACGTTTTGACAATTGTCGTTTTGGCTGCCTTCTTCGGTAAAGCAGTAGCACCTAAGGCTGATGGTGTTAACTATATTAAATCTAAATAAAGTGAAAATAAGTTGGTTTTACCAGCTTATTTTTTTATAAGCAAATTATTTGTAAGCGTTTTATAGGTATGGTATATTAGTCATGTTAAATTTAATTAGTTAGAGGTTACTTTCTATGAGTAAAATTGTTGTTATTGGAGCAAATCATGCTGGTACAGCTTGCATAAAGACAATGTTAACCAATTATGGTACTGAAAATGAAGTGGTTGTTTTTGACCAAAATTCAAATATTTCATTTCTCGGTTGTGGTATGGCATTATGGATCGGAGAACAAATCGCTGGACCTGAAGGATTATTCTATTCAGACAAGGATGAATTAGAACAACTTGGTGCTAAGGTTTATATGAATTCTCCTGTAGAATTGATTGATTATGATAAAAAAGAAATCACAGCACTTGTTGATGGGCAAAAACATTTTGAAACATATGATAAATTGATTTTTGCAACAGGATCACAGCCAATCATCCCGCCAATTAAGGGTGTTAGCATGAAAGAAGATTCGCTTGAATTTGAATCAAAACTCGAAAACGTTCAATTTGTTAAACTTTATCAGAATGCTGAAGATGTTATTGAGAGATTGAAAGAGAAAGCTATTTCTCGTGTAGCTGTCGTCGGAGCAGGCTATATCGGTGTTGAATTAGCAGAAGCTTTCCAACGCAAAGGAAAAGAAGTAACGCTTATCGACGTTGCAGAGACTTGTTTAGCTGGATATTATGACCGCGATTTGAGTGATGCAATGGCAAATAATTTACAAGAACACGGCATTCATTTAGCATTTGGAGAAGCCGTACAGGAAATTGTCGGTAAGACAAAAGTGGAAAAAATCATCACTGATAAATCAGAATATGATGTCGATATGGTTATTCTAGCGGTTGGTTTTCGTCCCAATACAGCATTGGCTCAAGATAAAATTAAATTGTTCCCAAATGGTGCCTTTTTAGTTGATAAATACCAAGAAACAAGTATGCCTGATGTCTATGCTATCGGTGATTGTGCTACGATTTATAACAATGCGACACAATCAACAGATTACATCGCCCTTGCTTCAAATGCTGTCCGTACAGGAATTGTTGCAGCACACAACGCTTGTGGTCATAAACTAGAAGGAGCAGGTGTTCAAGGCTCAAATGGTATTTCAATTTATGGCTTGAACATGGTTTCGACAGGATTGACTCTAGAAAAGGCAAAAGCAAAAGGCTTTGATGCTCTTGAAGTCGAGTATGTGGATAATCAAAAACCAGAATTCATTCAAAAAGATAATTTCCAAGTTACTCTAAAAATTGTTTATGATAAAACATCACGTGTCATTCTTGGTGCACAAATAATGGCGAAAAAAGACATCTCAATGGGAATTCACTTATTCTCACTCGCTATCCAAGAACAAGTGACGATTGATAAACTTGCATTAACAGACTTATTCTTCCTACCGCATTTCAACAAACCATACAACTATATTACAATGGCAGCATTGAATGCGAAATAAATAGAAATCGAGTAGAGGCTAACACGTAGCCCCTCTCACACCACCGTACGTGCCGTTCGGCATACGGCGGTTCCATTAACTGTTAACATGTCGTTCCATGTAGTAGTCTAAACAGCTGACTAATCCTCGTTTTGTGAGGACTGGTTTTGATATAGCACGTTTAAGAATAGATTTGTGAGCAACCAGTTGATAGTGGTTCCCCCAACCCGATACCTTATCGGCTATCCACCTAGGAGCGCCTAATTTAAGCAATCCCCAACGCCGTTTAGCTTTCGTCTTCCACTGCTTCCAGATAATCACTCGTAAACGAGTTCGCAAATGCTTATCTATCTTGGTGAGAGCTTTTTTCATCTTCCCGATACGGAAGTAATTTATCCAACCTCGTATTAACCAGTTTAGACGTTGTAATCTCGTATCTAAGTCAATACTGTGTTTGCGACTGGTTAACAGCTTTAGTTTCTCCTTAAACCGCTTTACACTGTCTTGGTGAGGACGACTGAACCATTGGTTTGTTTTGGGTTGGCACCAAAAGCCAAAGCCGAGATACTTTAGACTAGTTGGCTTAGTGATTTTGGTCTTACTAGCATTAACCTTGAGACCGAGACGTTTCTCAATATAGCGAGTAACAGAATGCATCACTCGAATAGCTGACGCTCTACTTCCTACCGCGATAACACAGTCATCGGCGTACCTCACAAATCGTAACCCTCGTGCCATTAGCTCTTTATCCAACTCATTAAGCATGATATTGGATAATAATGGGGAGAGATTGCCTCCTTGCGGTGTGCCAACTGGCGTGTCGTGGTACTTTCCTTGTATCATAACGCCCGCTTGTAGGTACTTACGAATGAGAGATTCTGTATCTCCGTCATTGATGAGGTTGTGGACATAGGACATCAGGCGGTCTTGAGGGACGTTATCAAAGAATTTCTCAAGGTCAATGTCCACTATCCAAGTATAACCGTCATTAAGATAGTCCAATAGCTTCAGGATAGCCATTTCACAAGAGCGGTTCGGACGAAAACCATAACTCGTCTCTTGGAAATGTGGTTCACACAAGGGTGTGATAACTTGGATTATCGCTTGTTGGATAATTCTATCCACTATAGTTGGTATACCTAGTTTACGCTTTCCTCCCTGTGGTTTGGGTATCTCCACTCGTAAGACAGGTTGTGGTTTGTACTTTCTCGCAAGTATCTGGCTTTTAATCGTACGCCAATTCTTATTGAGATACAATCCAACATCTGCTACGGTGATACCGTCTACACCAGCTGACCCTTTATTAGCACAGACTTTGGTGAAAGCAGTCATCATATTCTCTTTAGATAAGATTTGAGTTAACAGTTGCGACATGTGTGTGATTCCTTTCTTGTTTCGTTACCTGCGGGACACCTTATATTGGTGGTAGCTTCCATTAACCATACGGGTTAACCTTCTCTACCTATCAGACCGACGTTGCAGGTACAGGCGAAGTGGAATGGCACTTCAGTTATATGGTTCACCCCTTCACTCCACTTCTATTACAGAAGTTTCAACGCTACTATGGGTTCGGCTGACTTCTCATTGTTCGTTGTTACTAGGAGTAGCTCCTCAATGAGACCTCACGGGATAAGTCATACATCTTTCCTCGATTACTCTCGTGATTTACGTCAACAGGTTACGACTACCTTTTGGGACTTTAGTGTTTGTAGCCACCTCATCCACTGTTAACGCCTTATATCACGTTTCTGTTCGTAGAGCCTCGATTTCGCTATCCCTTCCTCTCCCCGCTACCTCGCGATAGTCAGGCTTGGGAGTTGCTATTGGGTTCACCGGTAGCAGGTGCCCCTGAAGACTTGCACCTCAGATGTACAACATGCCCGTCGTACTACAAAAAAGCTATCCTGAATCAGGATAGCTTTTATTATGTTAAAAACTAGAATTAGTTTTTAGCTGCAGAAGCGAATTCTTCTTTAGAGAAAGCTTCGTCGATGATAGCTTTCAATTCTTTAGCAGAAGCTTCCATTTTTTGTTGTTCAGCGTCATTCAAAGGAATGTTAACTGGACGAACGATACCGTGAGCACCAACGATAGCTGGTTGACCGATGTAGCAGTCAGTTACGCCAGGGTATTGACCTTCTTGGAATACAGAAAGTGGAAGAACTGCATTTTCGTCATCAAGGATTGCTTTAGTGATACGAGCAAGCGCAACAGCGATACCGTAGAATGTAGCACCTTTTTTGTTGATGATTGAGTAAGCAGCATCACGAACACCTTCGAAAAGTTCAACCAATTCAGCTTCGTTAACGTTTTGAACATCTTTAAGGTAGTTTTCAAGGTTTACACCTGCAACGTTAGCGTGTGACCAAACTGCAAATTCTGAGTCACCGTGTTCACCCATGATGTATGCGTGAACTGAACGTGCATCAACATCAAGTTTTTCAGCCAATGCTTGACGGAAACGAGCTGAGTCAAGTGAAGTACCTGAACCGATAACGCGTTCTTTAGGGAAACCAGAGAATTTCCATGTAGAGTAAGTCAAAACGTCAACTGGGTTAGCAGCAACTAAGAAAATTCCGTTGAAACCAGATTTAACAACTTCAGTTACGATTGATTTGTTGATAGCAAGGTTTTTACCAACAAGGTCAAGACGAGTTTCACCTGGTTTTTGAGGTGCACCAGCAGTGATAACAACAAGGTCAGCATCTGCACAGTCTTCGTATTTAGCAGCGTAGATTTTTTTAGGTGAAGTGAAAGCAAGAGCGTGGCTAAGGTCTTCAGCATCCCCAACAGCTTTGTCGAACAATTGTGGGATTTCGATGATACCAAGTTCTTGTGCGATTCCTTGGTTTACAAGTGCGAATGCGTAAGATGAACCTACGGCACCGTCACCAACAAGGATAACTTTTTTGTGTTGTTTAGTTGCAGTCATTTATCTAAACATCTCCTTAATTTTTTTAGGGGCTCCCGCCCATACGATAATATTTTAACACGTTAAGTGAGATATGTCACGAACTAAATTGTAAAAACTTTGAAAAAAAGAAGAAAGCCAGTGATTCTGGTGAAAATGCACTATTTTTTGCCAAAAATGTGATATAATATAGTAGAGTTTTACACTAGAAAAGGAGTGTTTTTCCTTAATGCAGGATAAGAATTTAATTGACGTAAATCTGACTTCAGAAATGAAGACAAGCTTTATTGATTACGCCATGTCTGTTATTGTTGCTCGTGCGCTTCCTGATGTACGTGATGGATTAAAACCAGTTCATCGTCGTATTTTATATGGAATGAATGAGCTCGGTGTGACGCCAGACAAACCTCATAAGAAATCTGCACGTATCACTGGGGATGTTATGGGTAAATATCACCCACATGGTGATTCGTCTATTTATGAAGCCATGGTTCGTATGGCACAGTGGTGGAGTTATCGTCATATGCTCGTTGATGGGCATGGAAACTTCGGTTCTATGGATGGTGACGGTGCTGCCGCTCAGCGTTATACAGAAGCACGCATGAGCAAAATTGCTCTTGAAATGCTTCGTGATATTAACAAAAATACTGTTGACTTCCAAGATAACTACGATGGTAGTGAGCGTGAGCCGCTTGTTTTGCCGTCACGTTTTCCAAACTTGCTTGTTAACGGTGCTACAGGGATTGCCGTTGGTATGGCGACAAATATCCCACCGCACAACTTAGGAGAGTCTATTGACGCTGTCAAGCTGGTTATGGACAATCCTGACGTAACAACACGTGAATTAATGGAAGTCTTGCCTGGTCCTGACTTTCCAACGGGTGCACTTGTTATGGGGAAATCTGGTATTCGTAAAGCTTACGAAACAGGTAAAGGCTCAATCGTTTTACGTTCTCGTACTGAAATTGAAACAACTAAGAGCGGACGCGAACGTATCGTTGTCACAGAATTCCCATATGGTGTTAACAAGACAAAAGTGCACGAACACATTGTTCGCTTAGCGCAAGAAAAGCGTATTGAAGGAATTACAGCTGTTCGTGATGAATCAAGCCGTGAAGGTATTCGTTTCATCATCGAAGTACGCCGTGATGCTTCAGCAAATGTTATCTTAAATAACTTGTTCAAATTAACTAGCTTGCAAACAAACTTTAGCTTTAATATGCTTGCTATTGAAAATGGTGTTCCAAAGATTCTTTCTTTGAAACAAATCATCGTTGATTATATTGAACACCAAAAAGAAGTTATTGTTCGTCGTACAGAATTCGATAAAGCTAAGGCTGAAAAACGTGCTCACATCTTAGAAGGTTTGCTAGTTGCGCTTGACCACCTTGATGAAGTTATCAGCATTATCCGCAATAGTGAAACAGATGTGATTGCCCAAGGCGAATTGATGAGCCGTTTTGATTTGTCTGAACGTCAAAGTCAAGCTATCCTTGATATGCGTCTTCGTCGTTTGACAGGTTTGGAACGTGAAAAAATCCAAGCTGAATACGATGATTTACTTGCTTTGATTGCTGATTTAGCTGATATTTTGGCAAAACCAGAACGTGTTGTCGCAATCATCAAAGAAGAAATGGATGACATCAAGCGTAAATATGCTGACCCACGTCGTACAGAATTGATGGTTGGGGAAGTTCTTTCTCTTGAAGATGAAGACTTGATTGAAGAGGAAGATGTTCTTATCACTCTTTCAAATAAAGGGTATATTAAACGTTTAGCGCAAGATGAATTCCGTGCCCAAAAACGTGGTGGACGTGGTGTCCAAGGTACTGGTGTTAATGATGATGACTTTGTTCGTGAATTGGTATCAACAAGCACTCATGACCATGTTTACTTTATGACAAACAAAGGTCGTGTTTATCGTTTGAAAGGTTACGAAATTCCAGAATATGGACGTACAGCCAAAGGATTACCAATTGTTAACCTTTTGAAATTAGATGAAGGCGAAATTGTTCAGACAATCATTAGTCAATCTGGACACGATGACAACGAAAGTTATCTTTTCTTCGTTACGCGTCAAGGAGTTGTTAAACGTACCAAAGAATCTGAATTTAGCAATATTCGTCAAAACGGACTAAAAGCCCTCAATCTTAAAGACGGTGATGAATTAATCAACGTTATCAGAACAAATGGTAACGACGATATTATTATCGGTACTAAAACTGGTTACAGCGTTCGTTTCAATGAATCTGCCGTTCGTAGCATGAGCCGTTCTGCAACGGGTGTCCGTGGTGTCAATCTTCGTGAAGGTGATGAAGTGGTCGGAGCTTCACGCATTTCAGATGACCAAGAAGTGCTTGTTATCACTGAAAAAGGTTACGGAAAACGTACATTGGCTTCAGAATACCCAACTAAAGGTCGTGGCGGTAAAGGTATTAAGACTGCAAATATTACGGAAAAGAATGGTCAGTTAGCGGGATTAGCAACCGTTAATGGCGACGAAGATATTATGGTCATTACTGACACAGGGGTTATTATTCGTACAAATGTTGCTAGCATCTCACAAACAGGTCGTGCCACACTAGGTGTTAAAATCATGAGACTTGACCAAGACGCTAAAATTATGACGTTTGCACTTGTTGAACCAGAAGAAGAGGAAGAAAAAACTGGAGAAGACCTAGAGTAGTATGGTAAAAAAAGAGAAAAAAACACATCGTTTTTGGAATACTCTTAGATTGTTTTTATGTTTGCTTTTATTGATTGTTGGCATAGCTTTGATTTTTCACAAATCTATTTGTAATTTTTTGATTGGTCAAGAGTCGAATCATTATCAAATTACTAAAGTTTCTAAAAAGAAAATCAAGGAAAATGAGAGTGCTGATGTTACTTATGATTTTTCATCAGTAGAACCTGTTTCCATTCAATCTGTTTTAAAAGCTCAGGCAAATAGTGCTAATCTGCCCGTTATTGGTGGCATAGCAGTGCCAGATGTTGGTATTAATTTGCCAATTTTTAAAGGACTAGGAAATACAGAATTATCCTATGGAGCTGGAACAATGAAAGAAAACCAAGTCATGGGTGGTGAAAATAACTATGCTCTAGCTAGTCATCACGTGTTTGGTTTGGTTGGTTCTTCCAAAATGCTTTTTTCTCCTCTAGAAAACGCAAAAGTGGGAATGAAAATTTATTTAACAGATAAATCAACTATTTACACTTATGTGATTACAGAGATTGAATCAGTTACCCCAGATCGCTCAGATGTTATTAATGATACTCCTGGACAATCTCAAGTGACGCTTGTTACCTGCATGGACCAAGACGCAACTGAACGTATTGTCGTTAAAGGAAATCTTGAATCTTCTGTAGCTTATAACGAGGCATCAGATGATATTCTTGAAGCATTTGAGTATTCCTATAATCAAATGACATTTTAAGGTAAAAGCTGGGACAACCCCAGCTTTTATTTCTTGTTAAGGAGAAAGGAGAAAATAATGAAATTAAATGCAGTTCACCATGTTGCACTAATTGTTTCTGACTATGAAAAATCACGTGATTTTTACGTCAATAAATTAGGTTTTGAAATTATTCGTGAAAATCATAGACCAGAACGCCACGATTATAAACTTGATTTAAAATGTGGAACGATTGAATTAGAGATTTTCGGAAATAAGCTCAGTGATCCAGATTATGTTGCACCGCCAAAACGCGTTGGGCAACCTGAGTATCATATGGAGGCTTGTGGGCTACGTCATTTGGCTTTTTACGTCAATGATGTTGATGCTTACAAAGCTGAATTGGAAAGCATGGGAATTTATGTTCAGCCTGTTCGCTATGATGATTATACAGGTAAGAAAATGACCTTCTTTTTCGACCCAGATGGTCTGCCACTAGAATTACATGAGTAGTTTAGCATGAGATAAAACAGTTTTTTTCAGACTGAATTCTCAATAAATGGTATAATAGGGTCTCTAAGAGAAAGGAAAATGATTAAGATGAAATTTAAAAAGACATTGATGGCTTGTGCTTTAGCAGTTTTATCTATTGTCACTGCTAACAGCGTCCAAGCGTCAAGTAACTCTGTTCAGGATGTCATTGATGAAACTTATGTTCAACCTGACTATGTTTTAGGATACTCTTTGTCAGACGACCAGCGCACACAAACGTTGGCTTTGTTAGGTTATGACAGTTCAACGGATACAAGCGTTAAGACTATTACAACAAGTGCCTATGCTAATATTATGAACGTCGCAGATGATTCTAGTTTACAATTGTATTCATCTGTTAAAATTCAAAAATTAGGTTCTTCAGAAACTTTGACAGTTAATATTGTCACACCAGAGAATATTACAAAAGTTACCGAAGATATATATCGAAATGCAGCCGTTACACTAGGTATTGAGCACGCAGCTATTACAGTAGCTTCACCAATCGCTGTTACAGGTGAGTCGGCATTAGCTGGGATTTATTATTCTTTAGAAGAAAATGGTGCTGATGTTTCTGATGAAAGTAAAGAATTAGCTCAAGAAGAGTTAGAAGCTCTATCGACTATCAATTCTGAGAATCAAGGAACAGACGGTTATGATGCTGACAAGTTAAACGTTGCCTTAACCGACATTAAATCAGCCGTTGCAGATGCTGGTGATGGCGTTTCAAAAGAAGATGTTCGTAAAATCGTTGAAGAAACCCTTGATAATTATGAGTTAAAAGACGTTTTGTCAAGTGACCAAATTACCTTGATTGTTAACTTTGCTTTTAACCTTTCAAAATCAAGTATCATTGATAGCAGTAGTTTTAAATCGACGCTTGCTTCTTTGAAAGATAGCATTGTTTCAAATGCAAGTTCAACATTTAAAGGAATTAATCTTAATTTTGATGCCACAGACGCTTTGGAATCAAGTAAAGGCTTCCTAGCGAATATTTGGCAAGCAATTGTTAATTTCTTTAAAAATCTATTTAACTAAGCTGTAAATTTATGATTTTCCTCGCTTTGAAAAGCGGGGATTTTTAATGTTCATTTTTTTCAAACTTTTTCCTAAAATAAGGTTGACTTTCTGATAGGCAAGTTGTAAAATTAGGTTTACACAATTCAGAATTATCTGAATATTGAAAAGTTTATTTAGAAAGAGGTCTGTTTTATGACTGAAAATATAGAACAACAATCGAATTGGCGAACTAAGCTAAAAGCGCTTGGTCCAGGTATCTTGATGGCTTCTGCCGCGGTTGGCGGCTCACACATTGTATCTTCTACTCAAGCAGGAGCTATCTATGGCTGGCAATTAGCGCTAGTAATTCTTCTTATCAATATTTTTAAATACCCATTTTTCCGTTTTGGATCACAATATACCATGGAAAATGACAAGAGTTTGATTGAGGGATATGCTGAAAAAGGTAAAGGTTGGTTAGCGATTTTCTTTGTTTTGAATATTTTCTCAGCTATCGTTAACACAGCAGGGGTCGGTATTCTTTGTGCAGCTATTCTTTACAACATTTTTCCAAATGGATTCGGGTTAAGCATTTCTCAATTAACAACAATTATCATCGTGATTATTTGGGCAATGTTGTTGATTGGTGGTTACAAATTCCTTGATTCGTTAGCAAAATGGGTCATGACAGCCTTGACAATTGCGACTGTTGTAGCTGTGGTTATTGCTCTATTAAAACACCGTGAATATGCACCAGATTTTGAAGCTCCTACACCTTGGCGTATGGCAGCTCTACCATTTATCGTATCATTGATGGGATGGATGCCTTGTCCGATTGAAATCTCAGCAATCAACTCAATGTGGTCTGTTGAAAAACGTAAACAAGTCAAGATGTCAGAAGCAGATGCTATTTTTGATTTCAATACTGGTTATATCGGAACGGCCATTTTAGCCCTTATTTTCTGTGCTTTGGGTGCTCTTATTCAATTTGGCTCAGGTGAAGAAGTGCAAAGTGCTTCAGCAGCTTATATTGCTCAATTTGTCAATATGTACGCTTCTGTTCTTGGTGAATGGTCTCGCTTCTTAATTACGCTTATCGCTTTCCTATGTATTTTCGGAACAGTTCTCACAGTTATTGATGGGTATTCACGTGCTAACAACGAAGCGCTCCGTTTGCTTCTCGATAGAAGAGAAGCTTCTCAAAAAGCACTTTATGGTTGGATGACATTAACAGCAGTTATTGGATTGATCATTGTTTATCTATTTGCTGGTAATGTTGCAACAATGCTTCGTTTTGCAATGATTGCATCCTTCATTACAACACCATTCTTTGCTTACCTTAATTATTCATTAGTAAATAACAACGAACATCAAGTTAAACCTTGGCTTAAAGGGTTATCAATTGTCGGTCTTGTTTATCTATTTGGTTTCGCTTTATTCTTTATCATTGCATGGCTAACTGGTAATGTCTAACCTTGGTTCTTTGGCTATTTATATATTTGAGCACCTCATGATTATGAGGTGCTTTTTGTTTGCATAAATATAATTATGTAACTAAGTTCTTTTAAATCCTTTTTTAAAATCAATATAGCTAAAAACAACTCCCTCAGGAGAAGGAGTTGTTTTGATATTAGTCAACCAAGAATTATTTAACGAAATCGTTGATTTCTTTTTCGATATTAGCAATTTTAGCTTCTGCATCAGCTAAGTCTGTACCAACTGTAGCGATATAGAATTTGATTTTTGGTTCAGTACCTGAAGGGCGAACAGCAATCCAAGAATCGTCTGCAAGTGTGTATTTCAATACGTTGCTTGGTGGAGTTGTCAATTTTTCAACGCCATTTGCGCTTGTAGCTGTTTGAGCCAAGAAGTCTTCAGTTTTAACAATGTCAGTTGTATTGAATTGTGCAGGAGCATTATCGCGGAATTTATCCATGATTTTCTTGATTTCAGCAGCTCCGTCAACACCGCTAAGTGTAACTGAGATTGTTTTTTCTGCGAAGTATCCGTATTCTTTGTAGATTTCTTCAATACCATCAGCCAATGTCAAGCCACGTGAGCGGTAGTAAGCTGCGATTTCAGCAACGATAAGAACAGCTTGAACGGCATCTTTATCGCGTACGAATGGTTTAATGAGGTAACCGAAGCTTTCTTCGAAACCAAACATGTAAGTGTGGTTGTGTTTTTCTTCAAATTCTTGAATTTTTTCAGCGATAAATTTGAAACCAGTCAAGACGTTAAACATTGTAGCGCCGTAGCTTTCAGCGATTTTTGTTACCAATTCAGTTGAAACGATTGATTTTGCCAAAGCCGCATTTTCTGGAAGAGTTCCAGCTGTTTTGTGAGCCTCAAGAATGTATTTAGCGATGATAGCACCAATTTGGTTACCAGAAAGGTTACGGTATGAACCGTCTGCTTGACGAATTTCAACGCCGAGACGGTCAGCGTCTGGGTCAGTTGCGACAAGAACGTCAGCGTCAACTTTGCGACCAAGTTCTTCAGCAAGCGCAAAAGCTTCTTGGTTTTCTGGGTTTGGAGATTTTACAGTAGAGAAATCTGGATCTGGAACGGCTTGAGCTTCAACAACTTGAACTGAATCAAAACCAGCTTGAGCAAGTGCACGACGAGCAAGCATTTCGCCAGTACCATGAAGTGGTGTGTAAACAATCTTCATGTCTTTACCGTATTCATCAATCAATTTTTGGTTGATGTTAACATCTTTAACTTCTTTAAGGTATTCAGCATCGACAGCTTCACCGATAACTTCGATAAGACCAGAAGCTTTGCTTTCTTCAAGGTCAGCTAGTTCGATAGCAAATGGATCTTCGATAGCACGGATAAAGTCAGTCAAAGCATCAGCATCAGCTGGTGGCATTTGTCCACCGTCTTCACCATAAACTTTGTAACCGTTAAATGGAGCTGGGTTGTGACTAGCAGTTACCATGATACCTGCAAATGTGCCAAGATGACGAACTGCAAATGACAATTCTGGTGTTGGACGAAGTGATTCAAAAACATAAGCTTTGATACCATGTTTTGCTAAAACTTGAGCAGATTCAAATGCGAATTCTGGTGAGAAGTGGCGAGAATCGTAAGCAATCGCAACACCACGTTTTTTAACGTCTTCACCTTTAGTTTCGATGAGTTTTGCCAAACCTTCAGTTGCTTGGCGGACAACGTAGATGTTAATGCGGTTAGTACCAGCACCAATGATACCACGCATACCTGCAGTACCAAACTCAAGGTTTGTGTAGAAGGCGTCTTCTTTGGTCTTCTCATCCATGGCTACTAATTCTTCGCGGAGATAGTCAGGTAGTTCCGCAAAGTCAAGCCATTTTTGATAGTTTTCAGTGTAAGTCATAATGGAACTCCTTTTCTCTGTTCTTCTAAACGCTTTCATTATACCACTTTGTAAAAGATTTTTCTAGTCCTAATTTGAGATAAGTGAATATATTGATATATAAGGGTTTTGAGGGATTTTTTCGAAGATTACGCAAACGGTTGTTTAACCCTTGAAAACACTCGATTTTTTATGAAAAAACTTGAAAATTTTACTTGTTTTAAGTAAAAAATCACGAGCTTTTTAGCTCATGATTTTCAACGTTAATTTTTAATTTTTTGTAAACTTGGAACAAGCACAAGTGTTAGGATGGCAGAAATAATCATTTCAGCGATAGCATTTGTTCCGAAAACAACAGCAAGCAGAGCTTGGATATTTCCACTATAGACATTTGAGAAAAGTAGGAAAATGCCTCCTAAAACGAAAATAGTATTTGTCATTGAACCAATCGCACCAGCGATAACGAGTCCAGTTCTATTATGTAACCATTTATAAACAAAATAAGGTGTTATACCGATTAGAATACGTGGAACAAGAGCAATGATTAGTGAAGCAAAATTCCCGTTTTCAACGAATGGAGAAAAAAGGTAACTTGTCGGTAACAATACAAGTGTGTTTACTGTAAGACTTATAATTCCCATTAGTCCACCTAGGATAGCACCAATCCGTGGTCCGTAGACAATAGAAGCTATAATAACTGGAATCTGGATAAGTGTAGGTTTGATTGGAACAGGCCAAAGGTTAAAAACTAAGCTTGTTAAGAAATTTATCACAAGCATAATAGCAAAGAAGATAGCAATAATAGCAACATCGGTTGCTGCTTTATTTTTTTTCATAATTCCTCCTAAATGGACTGAAAATGTAGCATTTGGAATTTTTAGTTTTCCAAATGCCCAATTCATTATACAAATTTACCGCTGTCTTGACAAGTGTCGCTTTTTGTTTTAGTTCTCAATGGTGTCTTGAATTGTTTGAACAATAACGTCTAATTCAGCAAGAGCGCCACGTCCAACATCACCGCAGGCAAGCATGCTTGAACGCGGTTCAATTTCTTGATAACCGACTTCTTGCAAGATTTGTAAGTTACGTTGTGTTAGTGGATTATCATACATCTTGGTATTCATAGCTGGCGCAATCAATTTTGGAGTATCTGTCGGCAAAGCTAGTGCGGTTGCTGTGACAATATTATCTGCGATACCATGAGCTAATTTAGCGATTGTATTAGCAGAAGCAGGAGCAACTACGAATAAGTCGGCTTGTTTTGCTAGTTCAATATGATTAACAACTTTTGGGTCGTCTTCTTTCATAACATCAAGATGAACAGGATTTTTTGATAAAACTTGCAATGTTAGTGGCGTTATAAATTGCGTTGCAGCTTCAGTCATTAAAACGTGCACTTGATACCCTAATTTGGTTAACTGATTGCTTAAATCAGCTGCTTTATAGGCAGAAATGCTCCCTGAAACAGCCAGTACGATTGTTTTAGTCATGATTTGTCACCCTTTCAAAAATTAATTTAGCCAGCTCAGCTTTTGTTTCGGCTTCGGTTATGTCGTTTTCACTGAGCAAATAAGCGTGGTGCTGTGTCCCATTGATTTCATTTAAATCATTGGCGGCGATATAGTGTGCTTTATTTTTCTTCAAACTAGCACGCGCCACCGCAAACAATTCATCCTTGCTGACGTTAACCAACAATTTAAAGCCAATTAGCATGATATCAGGATTCCATGTTTTGACCAAGCTGATAACCTTCGGTGTTTTCTTTAAAAAGAGCACTTGATAGTCTGCTTTAGATGAAATTTTTGATTCGGTATTTTGCTGTGTCAGCAAATCTGAAATATGCTCGGCATTTTCAACCTCATCTAAATCAGTCATATAGACAGGAGTGTAATCAGACACAGCCATGCTATGAATAAAAACGTCATGTGTCTTAACAAGCGGCTCTAAAGTCTCAACCAAACTATCAACATTTGAGACGATATAGGTTGTCAAATTTAGTTGTTTTTGTGGTTTGACAGCTCCTTTGGTTGTTACTAAAGTCACCTCGTGTCCATTTTCTAAAAATATTTCTGCAATGTATTTTCCTAAACTTCCTGTTGCGTGATTAGTAATGCCACGAACAGAATCGATTTTTTCGGTTGTTCCACCAGATGTGATTAAGATTTTCATAGATTTATTGTACACAAAAACATTTTTTTCGTAAATTGTTTAATACAAAATCAAGAATTAAGTTTTCTTTTAGCTATTTTTCAGAAAATCTTTAGCCAAATTCGATAGGCTTAATTAAGCTTACGTTGCATGAAAGGAGGGGCAATGAGATTTCTAAAAAAACATGCTTATACTTTGTTATTTAGCACTGCTTTATTATCTGCAAATGTTTATGCTCTTTTGAAAACATTTGTGATACCATCAGCGGTAACTAAAGTTGCTGCAGAAACAAGTAGCACGACGGCATCGAGAGAAACAGGCGAAGTGACGACAACAGATACTTCATATCAAGATGACAATATCTCCATCACTATTACAACAGGAAATACAAGCAATACAACGTATTATGTAGCAGATATTACACTTTCTAGTGCAGATTATTTAAAAACAGCGTTAGCACAGGACACTTTTGGGACGAATATTACAGAAACCACGTCTAGTATAGCTTCAAGTAAAAATGCCATTTTTGCCATTAACGGTGACTATTACGGCGCTAATACGTCAGGTTATGTGATTAAAAACGGTGTGATATATCGTAGTACCAATCGACAATCTGATTATGATGATTTAGCTATCTATTCAGACGGTAGTTTTGGAACGTTTAACGAAAGTGACACGACAGCGCAGGAATTACTAGACAGCGGTGTTGTCAATACCTTTGCTTTTGGTCCAACCCTTGTTTCAAATGGTCAAATTGCTGTTTCTGAATCTGAAGAAGTTGGACAAGCTATGGCAGAAAATCCACGAACAGCTATCGGAATTATCGAAACAGATGACGGTAGTCTGCATTACATTGTTATTGTTTCTGATGGTCGTACGGATGAGTCGGCTGGCTTGACCTTGTATGAAATGGCAGAGCTGATGCAATCTTATGGTGTGACGACAGCTTATAATTTGGATGGTGGTGGTTCATCAACCATGTATTTCAACGGTAAAGTCATTAACAATCCAACAACAAGTGGTAACACAATAGAAGAAAGAGCGGTGAGTGACATTGTTTACATCGGTTACTAAACGAACATTTGGCAGAGCAACCCTTGTTTATCTCGGCTTAACCATTTTTTGCATTGTATTTACCATTATTTATGAAAAATTCAGTTATGGTGAATCTTCCATTTTCATGCGATTAATGTTTCTAGCACCTTTGGCAGGAGCAGTGGTCTCATTTTTATCAGGTCTTAATTTGACTTGGATAACGAAACGCGCACCATTTCTTTTATTTAATTCAAGCTTAGCTATTATTGCTAGTGCTTGCTTGGTGAGAGGTATTATCGAAGTTTCTGGACGAACGAGTTCCTATGACCAACCGTATTGGTGGGCTGCACTTGCTTTTTCAGGTTTGAGCCTAGTCATAGGATTGCTTAGCCGAGACAAAAAACAACATTAACATATCAACGGATTAAAAGAACTGAGGAATTTTATGAAAACAAAACAGACATTATTATATAGCGTATGTGCGCTTACTTTGCTAAGTTTGGGCGCGTGTTCTCAAACAAGTAGCACATCATCAACGTCAAGTTCATCATCGACAGTAGCAAGTACAACGTCAGCAAGCACTTCGACAGATGCTAATACTGATTATTTCACTGAAACTGACTTAACATCAACCTACGACGAATCATCAGCATCAACGATTAAATTGTCGGATTCATCAGCCAAAGTATCTGGTGACGGTGTTAGCGTGGATGGCTCAACAGTTACGATTTCCGAAGCAGGAACTTATATTGTTTCAGGTGAGAGTGACGGTGTTCAAATCAAAGTTACTGCCGCTGATTCTGATAAGGTTCAGATTGTCCTCAACGGTGTCACAATGACAGGAAGTGATGCTTTGATTGCTGTCACATCAGCCGATAAAGTGGTGATTACATCGGTGGACGGTACAACGAATACTTTGACAGACTCTGAGCATACAACAGATGATTACAGCGCAGCCATTTACAGTAAAAGCGATTTAACCTTTAACGGTTCTGGAACATTGACTGTCGAAGGTAATTATAACAATGCTATCAAGGGAAGTGACGACGTTAAATTTACAGGCGGAACGTATAATATCACATCAACCGTTAAACACGCCATTTCAGCAAATGACGCTATCGATATTTATAATTCAACCCTTAATTTAACTTCTACCGAAGATGCTATTCATTCCGATAATGACGAAGATACTTCTTTAGGAAATATCTACATTCAATCAGGAAATATTACCATTAATGCAGGTGATGACGGTATCCACGCTTCTAATGATTTTGTAATTGACGGCGGAACAATCGATATTCAATCATGTGTCGAAGGTTTGGAAGGTAAGACTATCACAATCAACGACGGTACTATCTCAATTAACGCCTCAGATGACGGTATCAATGCGACAGACTGGGCATTTACAGGTGACGAAATGGAAGCACAAGATGGCGTTCTCATCACAATCAACGGCGGGGATATTACAATCAATATGGCAGACGGTGACACAGACGGTATTGACTCAAACGGTGATTTAGTAGTTAACGGTGGAACAATTAATATCACTGGACAATCAGCCTTTGACTTCAGTGGTAATGCAACTTACAATGGCGGAACTTTGATTGTCAACGGTGAAACAGAAACAGAAATTACTGAAAGTGGACCTGGTGCTGGCGGAGGTCCTGGTGGATTTTAAGAAATAGTTTTGGATTCACAAGAAGAAAGGAATTTCTATTATGTACATTATCATTCCAGCTTATGAACCAGACCAGCGGCTTGTTCAAGTCGTGCAAGATATCAAAGAAGAACTTCAAGCAGACATTATTGTTGTCAATGATGGTAGCGACGCTTCTTATGACACGTTTTATCATCAAGTTGAACAACTTGGGGCTACGGTGCTGATTCACCCCAACAATCTTGGAAAAGGTGCAGCGCTCAAGGCAGCTTTTACGCATATTCAAACCGTATCTGTCAATAGTGATATTATGATTACGGTTGATAGTGATGGGCAACATTTAATTAAAGATATTGTCAAAGTTGCACGTGCGACGCAACATCATCCAGAAAGCATCGTCCTTGGTGCGCGTGCTTTTGTCGGAAAAGTGCCTGCTAGGAGCCGTTTTGGAAACAAAGTAACCGCTCAACTTTTCCGATTAGTGACAGGAGTAGCCATTACTGATACTCAAACTGGCTTACGTGGTTTATCGACAGAATTAATCCCTTGGCTGTTATCGCTAAAAGGCGAACGTTTCGAATATGAATTTAATATGTTGCTTGAAGCGGATCGGAGCGGCTATGATATTCATGAAGTTCCAATCGAAACGGTCTATATCGAAGGGAACGAAAGTTCTCATTTTCGACCAATTCAAGATTCTATTCGGATTTACAGCCCGTTTTTAAAATTCTCTGGCGCGTCTATTTTGGCAGCGATAATTGATGTGTTATCGCTATTTACGCTGGTCGCTTTGACTAAAAATCTCTTAATTTCTGTTATTTTAGCGCGCCTTATCAGTGCAACAACCCAATGCTTACTGAATGCAAATCTTGTTTTCAATCGAAGTAATCCACTTTTGATCTCGATTGTTCGGTATTTCTTATTAGTCGCTGTCATTTTGACTTGTAATTATTTTATGTTAAAAGTTCTGATTAGCATTGGACTTGGTTTAATTCTCTCAAAACTTTTGACCGAGACAATCCTCTTTATTCTAAGTTATCGTGTTCAACGAAAATTTGTTTTCAATTAATTTAAAACTATTTTTCTAAATTTCAGAAACATAAAACACGAACATTAATATTTATCCTAAGAAATAACGTGCGTTTTTAAAAAAGTATGTTATAATATTTTTATTAATCATTAACTAACTAGAGGAGAATCCCGTGAAATCTGATATCGAAATTGCACAAAGTGTCGAACTCAAACCAATCACAGAAGTTGTTGAAAAAGTCGGTATTACATTTGATGATATTGAACTTTATGGTAAATACAAAGCCAAATTGTCTTTCGATAAAATCAAATCTGTCCAAGAAAACAAACCAGGTAAATTGGTTCTTGTGACAGCGATTAACCCAACACCAGCAGGTGAAGGAAAATCAACAATGTCAATCGGTCTTGCTGATGCTTTAAATAAAATCGGCAAAAAAACTATGCTTGCTTTGCGTGAACCATCTCTTGGTCCTGTCATGGGAATCAAAGGTGGAGCAGCAGGTGGTGGTTACGCACAAGTTCTTCCAATGGAAGATATTAACCTCCACTTTACAGGTGATATGCATGCGATTACGACGGCAAACAATGCCCTTTCAGCAATTATCGATAATCACCTTCATCAAGGAAACGAGCTTGGCATTGACCAACGTCGTATTATTTGGAAACGTGTTGTTGACCTCAATGACCGCGCCCTTCGTCATGTCACAATCGGTCTTGGCAGCCCTGTTAACGGTATTCCACGTGAAGACGGCTTTGACATCACTGTTGCCTCAGAAATCATGGCAATCTTGTGCTTAGCAACTGATATCAACGATTTGAAAGAACGTTTGGCAAATATCGTGGTTGCTTACCGTTATGACCGTACACCAGTTTACGTTCGTGACCTTAAAGTCGAAGGTGCTTTGACACTTATCCTTAAAGACGCTATCAAACCAAATCTTGTTCAAACGATCTACGGAACACCAGCTTTTGTTCACGGCGGACCATTTGCCAACATTGCTCATGGTTGTAACTCAGTTCTTGCAACAGCAACAGCGCTTCGCTTAGCTGATTACACAATCACAGAAGCAGGGTTTGGTGCTGACCTTGGTGCTGAAAAATTCCTTGATATCAAAACACCAAATCTTCCAACAACACCAGATGCGGTTGTTATTGTTGCTACAATTCGTGCCCTTAAAATGCATGGTGGCGTAGCTAAAACAGATCTTGGTGAGGAAAATGTTGAAGCGGTTCGCGCTGGATTTGCTAACCTTAAACGTCACGTTGAAAATGTTCGTAAATTTGGCGTACCAGCAGTCGTAGCAATCAATGAATTTGTCGCAGATACTGAAGCTGAAATTGCTGCGCTTAAAGAACTTTGCGCTGAAATCGACGTTCCAGTAGAACTTGCTAGCGTTTGGGCAAACGGGGCTGACGGCGGTATCGACCTTGCCAATGCTGTTGTTAATGCTGTTGAAAATGGTAATGCCGATTACAAACGTCTTTATTCAGATGAAGATTCTCTTGAAGAAAAAGTCACTAAGATTGTGACTGAAATCTATGGCGGTGACAAAGTTATCTTTGGCAAGAAAGCCAAAACACAATTAAAACAATTTGCCCAATTCGGCTGGGATAAATTGCCAGTTTGTATGGCTAAAACACAATACAGCTTCTCTGATAACCAAGCACTCCTCGGAGCACCAGAAGGCTTTGATATTACAATCCGCGAATTCGTACCAAAAACTGGTGCAGGCTTCATTGTCGCTCTCACAGGTGATGTGATGACAATGCCTGGTTTACCTAAAAAACCAGCTGCACTTAACATGGACGTCGCTGAAGACGGCACAGCTATCGGATTGTTCTAAAATTAACATAGTTAAAAAGTCAACCTCGGTTGGCTTTTTTTATGCACAGGATTCATAGTTAATTATTTTAAAAAATTTTTTCAATTTTTAAATGGTTTTAGCTAAAATAGAGTTAATAATTTATGAAGCTAGAAAATTATGATAGGTGAAGAAATTTGATTGATGATTATTTATTAATAATGCGGATAAAGCGGGGCGATACCGATGCTTGGGAAATATTGGTAGATAAGTATTATGACAAGATTTATGCGTACTGTTTTCGTAGATTTTTTGGAAATAAAGAACTGGCAAAAGACTTAACTCAGGATATTTTCTTGAAAGTTATTCAATCCCTCCCAGATTACCGTTTTAGAGGAAAATTTTACAACTACCTCTATACAATTGCAGTTAATCACTGCAACAGTTATGCTAAGAAAAAACAACTGGAACAAACGGAAATAATTGAAAATACTTTGGTTGACAAAACAGAAACAATTGAAAAACTTATGGTAAATCAAGTAGATAGTCAGTTGATACAAGCTGCTTTAGATAAACTTCCCACTTTGCAAAAGGAAGCTATCATTTTACGTTTTTATCAAGATTTAAAAGTTAAAGAAATTGCCAAAGTTACAGGTGTCGGGGTTGCAACAGCGCAATCGCGAATACATCAGGGGCTTAAAAAGTTAGCTAGTTACTTGAGTGAGGAGGACTTTAGAAATGACTAGGGATATTAGAGAAATTCTAGAAATTTATAAGGTAGATAGTAATCCCAATGAAAAAAGAGAAATTATTGCTAAAGGTAAAAAAATTATTGAAAAGCAACAGTTACAAAGACACTCAGTATTAGATTTATTATTCTCTACTTTACAGTTTATTAGTTGGAAAGTTTGGTTAAGTCAATTCACTTTATTTTTTGCTAGCATCCTAATAATTTTAAACATCAATAAGAATGAAAAAATTAATACAATTATGCATCTTTTAGTAACTCTCCTAGTTATTTCTATTCTCTTCTTTATGGATGAACTTTTCAAAAGCTTTACTTATGGGATGTGGGAATTAGAAGAAACATTAAAATATAATCTTAGTCAACACATTCTGCTTAAATTTTTGATTTTTGGATTGGTTGATTTTGTTGTTGTCATTGTATTATCTTTGATTACTTCAAATAGTTTGGCACTTTCTATTTGGTTGATTTTATTGTATTTACTTGTTCATTACAATATTATTTGTATTCTTCTGTTTCTCATAATAACCTTCTGGCGAAACTATCTTAATCGTTACTTAATATGGTTATTATCTGGCATTATTTATATTATTTCATTTATCACAAACAACATCTTTAGTATTTATCAAATGGATTTAACATATTGGAGATTTGCTTTTGTGATAAGTACTGTCTTGTTACTGTATTTAGTCTGTCAACAATACAAAAAAATATTTAGTAAAGAGGTTATCTAATGGAGTTAAGAATAAATAATATCTCAAAAACTTATGGCGATGTTCAAATTTTAAATCGAATTTCATTTGATTTAAAGCCAGGAATCTATGGGCTTTTGGGAGCAAATGGTTCTGGCAAGACAACTTTATTTCGAATAATTTGTGATTTGATTAAACCTGATACTGGACAAATACTTTTCAACGATAAAGATATTAAAGAACAAGCTGAATACTTTCGGTCAATTTTAGGCTATCTTCCACAAGATTTTAATTACTATCCTGATTTTTCAGGTCTTAAATTTATGCTTTATATAGCTGCATTAAAAGGTTTCAACAAAAAATTAGCCAAAAAAAGATGTTTGGAATTACTGGAATTTGTTGGTTTAGAGAGTGTTAAAAATAAAAAAATTAGAGAGTATTCTGGCGGTATGAAACAGCGCTTAGGCATCGCTCAAACGCTCATTAATGATCCTATGATTTTAATTTTAGACGAACCAACAGTAGGATTAGACCCTAAAGAAAGAATCAGATTTAGAAAACTCCTCAGCAGCCTTTCACGGGATAAAATTATCATTTTATCTACACATATTGTGTCGGATATTGAGTCAGTGGCAGATGAGATTATCATTTTAAAAGATGGAGTTTTACAAGTACAAGGAACACCTTATGACTTAATAACTAAAATCGAAGGGCAAGTTTGGGAGTGTTTGGTTTCAAAAGAAGAAGCAGATAATTTAGAAAAATGTTTTCTTGTTAGCAATAGTCGTAATGATTCAGAAGGAGTTATTGTTAGAATCGTTTCCGCCCAACGTCCATTATCTAATGCAACTCATGTGTCTGCATCATTAGAAGATTTATATCTCTACTACTTTAGAGAAGGAGTAAAAGACGATGATAAATTTAACACAATTTGAAATGACAAAGATTATCAAAAATCGAACTATCATTAGTGCTTTAGTGATTTCAGTCTTTATACTTTTTGGTGTATTTTTTATTGGTTATCATTATTCTCAAGAAAATATGGCAGCTAAAAACAATTTACAAAATGGTTATACTGCAAAATTAGATAAAACAATAAAAGAAAAATATACTGGAGATTTGACAGATGACAAAATTGAATTAATTATTTCTGATTATATTGATTTATTTCAAAATAACCTCAAAAAGGAGAAGTACAGTGGGCCATTTTATTCGTTTTATTATGATATTGTGTCTACATTTATTTCAAAAAATAATCCCGATATTTATTTAACCATGTTTGATAAAGAAAAAGTAGGAGATAGACTATCTGTTAGTGAAATTGGCATAAAATCATTAGATGAAAATACTTTCAAAACTTTTGATAAACCATTACAATTAGGAAACTATGTCCCATGGACAGAATTATATCGAGTAACGGGAAATCTTTATATTCTCATTTCAATATTAGTGGTATTGATTTGTTCCATAGTATTTTCAGATGATACCTTAAAAAATATGAATCAAATTTTATTTACTACAAAATATGGTAGAAATAAATCAATAATTAGTAAATTATTAGCAGGTATCGTAACATCAACATGTCTTTTTCTTCTAATTCACGTTATCAATATTATTGTTTTTAGCTGTATGCACGATATCAGTGGATGGAAAGCTAGTATTCAAACGAATTTCGCCATGAAGCTTTACGATTTTCCAGTAGCATGGAATCATTTGCAAGTTTATTTGTGGTTTATCATCCTGCAATATATTGGTATTTTATTTATTGTCGCATTAAGCTTATTTGTATCTAGTTTAGTACAAACACCACTTTCTGCTTTTGCTACGGCAACTGGATTATACTTTTTACCTGCCTTTTTGATAAAATTGATTGAAAGAAATACCATTTCTAAATATCTTTATATTTTTCCAATTAACCAAATTAATTTAAAAAATCTGCTTATCTTAATGAGTAGTAAAAAGGAATTTCTTAGTTCCACAGTCACAAGTAATTTTGGGATAATTATTCTCATTTTATTAGTGGGATATTCATTTTTTATTTTCTTAACTTATAGACATATGAAAGTTTGGCAATTTCACTAAAAATATTAGGAATATTTCTCTCAAAGTCAACCTCGGTTGGCTTTTTTAGTTCTGGTTTTTCAATAGGAAAACGAGGTGGAAAATATGATATAATGGTTAACAAGAACAGATGAACATGGAGGTTATGATTATCGAAAATAAAAACAAAGATAAAGCTATGCGCTTGTTGGACAAGAGCCGACGTAGTTTTCTTCGAGGGATTTTTAGTCGAACAACCGTTATTTCTGTTCTCTTGATACTGCAACTATTTTTCTTGATAGCTTCCTTTGCTTGGCTTGATCAATACCGCATTTGGATGGAAATTATCGAGCGTGCTTTGGCTATTACAGCTGTTTTATATTTGGTAAATAGTGAAATGGATGCTCTCTCGCGCGTCACATGGCTGATTTTGGTTATGATTGCGCCATTATTGGGGTCACTTTTTCTCATTTACACTAAACTTGACTGGGGCTATCGTGGGCTCAAGCAACGAATGAACGAATTGGTTGATAGCAGTGCTAAATATTTGCCAGACAATCAAGAGATTTTGAAAGTTTTAAAAGGTAACACATCGACGACCTATCATTTGGTACAATATTTTGACCGTAGTCGCGGAAATTTCCCAGCTTATCAAAATACAGAGGTCACTTATTTTCCGATTGGCGAAGCTTTTTTTGAAGAATTAAAAAAACAGCTACTTAAAGCCGAAAAGTACATTTTTATGGAGTTTTTCATCATCGCCGAAGGAGTTATGTGGGGTGAAATTCTTAGTATTCTCGAGCAAAAAGTAAAAGAAGGCGTTGAAGTTCGTGTTCTTTATGACGGCATGATTGAATTTTCAACCTTGTCTTTTGACTACACACAACGTTTGAAAAAACTAGGAATTCAAGCTAAGGCATTTTCACCGATTTCACCATTTATCTCGACTTATTATAATTACCGTGACCACCGAAAAATCATTGTTATCGACGGTAAAGTCGGCTTCACAGGTGGCGTGAATTTGGCAGATGAATACATTAATAAATTAGAACGTTTTGGTCATTGGAAAGATACTGCAATCATGCTTGAGGGTGAAGCTGTTAACAGTTTTGTTGTGCTTTTCTTGCAAATGTGGTCTGTGACCGAAAAAGAATTGGTTATTGAACCTTATCTAGTTGAACATGATAAATCAAGGCGTGCCAACGGCTATGTCATTCCTTACGGAGATTCTCCTTTGGATACCGATAAAGTAGGAGAAAATGTTTATATCGACATCCTCAACCACGCCAGAGATTACGTTTATATCATGACGCCTTACCTGATTTTAGATAGTGAAATGGAGCATGCTATCTGCTTTGCGGCTGAACGTGGTGTAGATGTCCGAATTATTATGCCAGGAATCCCTGACAAACCAATTCCATATACTCTAGCCAAGACTTATTTCAGCAAACTCATGCGCTCTGGTGTTAAAATTTACCTTTATAAACCAGGTTTTGTTCATGCTAAAGTCTTTATTAGCGATGATAGCAAGGCTGTTGTCGGGACAATTAACCTTGATTACCGTAGTTTGTATCACCATTTTGAATGTGCTACCTATATGTACAAAGTTGATGCCATTCAGGATATTTATAAGGACTGTATGCAAACTCTAAAAAACTGCAAACGTGTTACCCCTGAAATGGTTAACAACCGCCCAGCACACGAAAAAATCATCGGACTCCTTGTCAAAACCATCGCACCGTTGATGTAGGAGTAGCTCTTTGCAAATCTTACTATCTGTGATATACTAGTTGCATGCGATGAGCCGAATTAACTCATTTTGAGAGTTTATTTGCGCAGAGGAGGTCATTCTAGTTCGACTAGAAACGCAGGAGCGGACTTTGGCAATCTGTGTGAACCTTTTTGTCACACTCGTTTGAGTGCCTCGTTTCCCTACTTTTTGGTAGGGATTTTTTTGTTGTCAAAATATTTTTAAAATTAAGTAAAATTCAGTCTTTTCTTTTACCTCAAAAAATTGTATAATGTATCTATTATAATTTTTTAGAAAATTGAGAATAGTACACTATTTTTCAGGAAGAGGTATTGAAATGGGCTATACAGTCGCTGTCGTTGGTGCCACAGGCGCCGTTGGAACTCGCATGATTCAACAATTAGAACAATCAACACTCCCTATTGACAAAGTACGTCTTTTGTCATCTTCACGTTCTGCTGGAAAAGTATTGAAGTATAAGGGACAAGATGTTACTGTTGAATTGACAACCGAAGATTCATTTGAAGGCGTTGATATTGCTCTTTTCTCTGCAGGTGGTTCTGTGTCAGCAAAATTCGCTCCATATGCTGTTAAAGCAGGAGCAGTTGTTGTCGATAACACATCATATTTCCGTCAAAATCCAGATGTGCCACTTGTCGTACCTGAAGTCAATGCTCACGCTTTGGATGCTCACAACGGTATCATTGCTTGTCCAAACTGTTCAACTATCCAAATGATGGTTGCTTTGGAGCCTGTCCGCCAAAAATGGGGCTTGAGCCGTATTATCGTCTCAACATACCAAGCCGTATCTGGTGCAGGTCAATCAGCTATTAACGAAACTATTCGTGAAATCAAAGAAGTAGTCAATGACGGTGCTGAACCAAAAGATGTTCACGCTGATATTTTGCCATGTGGTGGTGATAAGAAACACTTCCCAATCGCATTTAACGCTCTTGCGCAAATTGATGTCTTTACTGACAATGACTACACTTACGAAGAAATGAAAATGACAAACGAAACGAAGAAAATCATGGAAGAACCAGACCTTCCCGTTTCTGCAACTTGTGTTCGTGTGCCAGTTCTTTTCTCTCATTCCGAATCTGTTTACATCGAAACAAAAGAAGTAGCGCCAATTGAAGAAGTTAAAGCGGCAATTGCTGCCTTCCCAGGAGCTGTCCTTGAAGATGATGTTGCTAATCAAGTTTACCCACAAGCTGCTAATGCTGTTGGCAAACGCGAAACATTCGTTGGTCGTATCCGTAAAGACTTAGACGTTGAAAATGGTATCCATATGTGGGTTGTTTCAGACAACCTTCTTAAAGGTGCAGCATGGAATTCTGTTCAAATTGCTGAGACTCTCCATGAACGTGGTCTTGTCCACCCAACTAAAGAACTTAAATTTGAACTCAAATAATCATAAATAACTCAAGCCAGTTTCCTAGGAGACTGGTCTTTGAGCATATTTACTGTAAACAAATCCCTAAATCTCACACAATTAACAGAATAGGAGATTACTATGGCTATTGAAGATTTAAGAAATGTAAAAATCATCACTGCGATGATTACCCCATTTAATGCCGACGGATCAATTAATTTTGATGCTTTGCCAAAACTTGTTGAACATTTGCTTGCTCACCATACTGACGGAATCTTGTTAGCGGGAACAACTGCTGAAAGTCCAACACTAACCCACGATGAAGAATTAGAGCTTTTCGCTGCTGTTCAAAAAATCGTTAATGGTCGTGTGCCGTTAATCGCTGGTGTTGGTACAAATGACACACGTGATTCTATCGAATTTGCGCGCGAAGTAGCTGCATTTGGTGGCTTTGCTGCTGGTCTTGCTATTGTTCCTTATTATAACAAACCGTCTCAAGAAGGTATGTATCAACATTTTAAAGCAATTGCCGATGCGAGCGAGCTTCCAATTATCATTTATAATATTCCTGGTCGTGTTGTTGTTGAAATGACACCAGAAACCATGTTGCGTTTGGCTGAACACCCAAATATTATTGGTGTGAAAGAATGTACAAGCCTTGCTAATATGGCTTACCTTATCGAGCACAAGCCTGATGATTTCTTGATTTATACAGGTGAGGACGGCGATGCCTTTCATGCGATGAATCTTGGGGCTGACGGTGTTATTTCTGTTGCCTCTCACGTTAACGGTAACGAAATGCACGAAATGCTTACAGCGATTGAAAACAGCGATATTAAAAAAGCGGCAGCTATCCAACGTCAATTCATTCCGAAAGTCAATGCATTGTTCTCTTATCCAAGTCCTGCACCAGTCAAAGCGGTGTTGAATTACCTTGGGTTTGAAACTGGTCCATTGCGTTTACCGTTGGTATCATGCCCACCAGAAGATGCGAAACGCATTATTGACGTTGTCATTGACGGTGATGTTGAAGCTACCAAAGAAACAGTCACAGGCGTTTTACGTCCAGATTATTAATTAAACATAAGAATCCTCAGAAAGCTAAATTTCTGGGGATTCTTTGCATTATCAGAACTTAAACTGTTTACTGAATAGATTATTTTGCAATAATATCTAGCGTTTCTGATAGATGATTATCATTTGGAATTTGGATAAAACGCTTTTGAGGAGTTGTCAGATAACTATTTTCTAAATAATTGATTTTATTGGTAAATTTGAGTTCTCCTAAATGTCTATCTTGTGGCAATTCAATCAGAAGGTGCTGGAGCGATACGCTGTAATGCTGAATATTTGGAAATTGTGAGAGAAGCACGGTCGTTTTAGCAACTTGTTCATGAAAGACCTGACTCAGATAATTCAGATTTTTTTCGAACATGCCACTATCCAAATAGAGAGACAAGGCTTTTTGCATAATGAGATTGGTGTCATAGTCAATCATTTTTTTGTGCTCCAGAAAAGCCTGCATTAATGGCTGAGGAAGCACAATTGTCCCAAGACGCAAAGCTGGAAAAATGGTCATTGAAAATGATTTTAAGTAGATAACATGACCTGACGTATCATAATAATGCAAGGGCAAATCTGTTGATTTCGTGAAATCTCCCATGTAATCATCTTCGATGATGTAAACGTCATATTTTTGAGCTAATTCTACAATTTTTTGCTTTTCAACTGCGGTATAAGATAGCCCGAGCGGGTTTGAAAATCGTGAAATTGTATAGAAAAACTTGATGTCTTGCGTTTTAAATAATCGTTCTAATGTCGTCAAATCAATGCCGTTAAAGTCACGCTCAATCGTCTGGTAAGGAAGATTTTGTGAAGTCACCAAATCAATCATACGGTGATAAGTCGGCTGTTCTAAGAGAATCGTTGTCTTTTTATTTGGAAATGAAACTTGCGAAAGAATATAAAGCGCTTGTTGGGTTCCTGAAGTGACTAAAATATCGTTTTCCTTAGCATAAATAGCCCCTTTTTCCAAGTAGTTTTTCAAGGATAGAATCAATTCTTGCAACCCTTCTTGTTGATAGTAGTAGTTAAAAAGGTAATTTTCGCGATTAACCAAAGTTTCTGTCAAACATGTCGTGAAATCCTCGTACGCCATGTTATTATATTCTGTCAAACTCAAATTAAGTGGCTCTTCTTTTTGACTTTTGCCTTCAAGAACGTAATAACCGCTCTTGTTAACAGCATAGATGTAATTTTTAAATTTGAGTTCCAAGAGTGCCCGTTGTACCGTGTCTTTGCTACAATGATAGCTTTGACTAAGGGTACGAATTGAAGGGATTTTATTTCCTTTTTTTAAGATTCCAGATTCGATTTGTTCTACAATAGCCGTCATGATTTCTTGATATTTACTTGTCATAGACTGTCCCCGTACAGTTTTTAATTGTTTCTATTGTATTATAAATTGAATTTTCTTACAATATTTTTAATCTCTTAATCTAAAGATATCGCTATTTTAGAGAAAAGATTAGAAAGTTGCTTTTTATGAAGAATCCTACAAAGTCAGTTATCGTTGCCAATGATATTGTCGGTTTAGGCAAGGTCGCCTTGTCAACGGCTCTACCTGTTTTGTCAGCTTGTCAGATTGAGGTCATTCCGTTGCCAACAGTGCTTTTATCGTCGCATACAGGTGGTTTTGAAAATATTAGTATTACAGAATTGAATCAAGCGACAACAGGCTTTTTAACCCAGTGGAATACCATAAATTTTTCTGTTGATGGCTTGATGACTGGTTATTTCAACTCTCAAGAACAATTGCATCAAATAGCAAAATTTGCTAAACAAAGAAAACTGGCACATTTTGTTGACCCTATCATGGCTGACAATGGGCGTTTGTATGCAGGCTATCAGCAAGATTTTGTGACCGCCATGCAGCAATTTTGCCAGAATGCTGATGTCATTACGCCAAACATTACTGAAGCTTGTTTACTAGCAGATGTTCCTTATCTCGGTGAAGATTATACAAGAAAAGATATTGAAGAATTGCTTTTAAGGCTAGAAAAATTTCATAATAAGCACGTGATTTTAACGGGTGTTTCTTTTGAAGCAGGGCAAATCGGATTAGCACATTTCAATCAACAGAGCGGCAACATTACTTATCATATGTCTAAAGCTTATCCGCACCATTTTTTTGGAACAGGTGATTTATTGTGTGCTATTTTGGGAGCTGGTTATTTTCATGGCTTATCGTTGGATAAAACAGCAGAAGTAGCGCTTGATTTTATTGATAAAACCTTGCAATTGACTTTAGAGTTGAAACGAGATTTGAAATTAGGACTTTGTTATGAACCTTATTTGTTGGATTTAGCCATTCAAATGAAGCACTTGAAGGAGGAAAAAGAATGAAACATCTCACTACACGTCAACTTGTCGAATTAAGCCTATATGCGGCTTTAATTTTCATCAGTGTCCAATTTTTGCGTATTCCTCTTGGAACTCAATTTGTCCATTTCGGAAATGCTTTAGTGGTTGTTGCAGTTTTACTTTACGGTTCACGATTAGGTGCGCTAGTAGCAGCTATCGGACTAGGTTTATTCGATGTGTTAAATGGATATGCTGCAGAAGTTTGGATTACCATATTAGAGTCTTTGATAGTTTGTCTGGTTCTTCATTTTGTGTTTGAAAAATTAATGCACTCTGCATGATAAAACGCGCAACGTTATCATTGTTGGGATTGTTGCAGCGATAACAAAAATTATTAGCAACCTTGTCAAATACACGATTATCAATAGCATTGTCGGTGGTCTCCAGTTTCAAGTCGCTTTCATAGTAGCCTTGGTTAAAATCGGTGGCACATTCGGTTCGGCTCTGGTAACGATTATCTCTGTTCCAATTCTCTACCCAATTCTCAAACAAATCTTTTCACATCACGCACAACCCAAAACCATTTCTGGATGATTTTTCAAGCTCTTGAACAAGAGCTTTTTTACTTACTGAAAATCAACGTTTTCATAAAAGAAAGCATTGATTTAGGCTTTAAACTCATGCTATAATTGAAAAGATTATTTGAAAATTAGGCTGCTAGCGCAGCTATTTTCAATAAAAAACGAACGAAAGTATATAAGTAATGAGTATTTTAGAAGTTAAACATTTAAGTCATGGTTTTGGTGAGCGCACGATTTTTGAGGATGTCTCATTTCGTCTGTTAAAAGGGGAGCATATCGGTCTTGTCGGAGCCAATGGTGAAGGAAAATCAACCTTTATGAGCATTGTTACTGGTCATTTGCAGCCAGATGAGGGAAAAGTAGAGTGGTCAAAATACGTAACGGCTGGTTATTTGGATCAACACACGGTTCTTGAGGCAGGAATGAGCGTGCGTGACGTTTTGCGAACAGCTTTTGATGAGCTTTTCAAGACAGAAGCACGCATCAACGAGATTTATATGTCTATGGCGGATGATGGCGCTGATATGGACGCTTTGATGGAAGAAGTAGGGGAACTACAAGACCGTCTGGAATCACGTGATTTTTACACCTTAGACGCTAAAATCGATGAAGTCGCGCGTGCCCTTGGTGTGATGGATTTCGGTATGGATTCTGATGTTACCGAACTTTCTGGTGGGCAACGTACCAAGGTGTTATTGGCAAAACTGTTGCTTGAAAAGCCAGATATCTTACTTTTGGACGAACCGACTAACTACCTTGATGCCGAACATATCGAATGGTTGAAACGTTATTTACAGAATTACGAGAATGCCTTTGTCTTGATTTCACATGACATTCCATTCTTAAATGATGTTATCAATATCGTTTATCATGTGGAAAATCATGATTTGGTGCGTTATACTGGTGATTATGATAATTTCCAAGCTGTTTATGCCATGAAAAAAGCACAATTAGAAGCAGCTTATGAACGTCAACAGAAAGAAATCGCAGACTTGCAAGATTTTGTTAATCGTAACAAGGCGCGTGTTGCAACACGTAATATGGCAATGTCACGTCAGAAAAAATTGGATAAGATGGAACGCATCGAGTTACAATCTGAAAAACCAAAACCCTCTTTTGAATTTAAAGAGTCACGTACACCAAGTCGTTTCATCTTCCAGACACAAGATTTAGAAATTGGTTATGACCACCCATTGACAAAACCACTCAATCTCACTTTTGAGCGCAATCAGAAGGTGGCTATCATTGGTGCCAATGGTATCGGTAAAACGACTTTGCTGAAAAGCTTGCTTGGTATTATTCCGCCAATTTCAGGTAGTGTTGAACGCGGCGATTATATCGAACTTGGTTATTTTGAACAAGAAGTTGTAGCAGGAAATCGTCAAACGCCGCTGGAAGCTGTTTGGGATGCTTTCCCAGCACTCAATCAAGCAGAAGTCCGTGCAGCCCTTGCACGTTGTGGACTGACTTCAAAACACATTGAAAGTCAAATTCAGGTGCTCTCAGGTGGTGAGCAAGCCAAAGTTCGCTTCTGTTTATTAATGAATCGTGAAAATAACGTTCTTGTCCTTGACGAACCAACCAACCACTTGGACGTTGATGCCAAAGAAGAACTCAAACGTGCCCTAAAAGCCTACAAAGGAAGCATTCTCATGGTTTGTCACGAACCTGATTTTTACGAAGGTTGGACAGAAGTCTGGGACTTTAACGAACTTATGTAACATATAGAAAAAAGAGACATTACATCTCTTTTTTTTGATTTTCTGAAACATTCTCCCATTCGCGACTAAAAAATGACATTTTACGACTTGGGTGATGAGTTGCTCGCTAAAATTGGTATAATAAACAAAAAATAGATATTAATTAGATTTAGTATTTTAATACTAGATTTGTTATATGATTTAAAAAAGGGGGTATCTTGCTCAGAAAATTAATTGCTGCTGGTATTTTTCTGGCATTTGGTATACGAGCCATTATATCAACAACGGGAACACTCGTCAGATTATTTTTGGTCGTTTCAACGTTGGTTCTTGTGAAAGCTATTTTTGAAGCAAAGGAAGGAAGGTAATACGATGAAAAAATCAACACAAACAGCTATTTTTTTGACATTATTTTTTCTCATTTTGTGCCTACTGAATTTTCAAAAAGAATTATCCACTCTGAAATTAATATTAAACAGTATTGGGTTAATCGGTTTTTCAATTTTATTTTTTACAGCTGTTAAAAAAAGGAGAAAGGATAATGAAAGCTCTTTATAAAGGGAAAGTTGCTACCGTCTGGCAAATCAGTCAAGATAAATCTGCACAGCCTGATTGGGTAAAAGACGCTTTTGCTAAAGGTTACTTGCATTGGTTAGACAACCATCTTCGTATTTTAATGGCAGGGCTTAATCCTTCGACTACTGAAAATCTAAAAACAGGAGTAGTAGGAAGTCTTGGAGGCGGCTTTGCAGGATATAGCATGTATGAATTGGGGTATATCGGTGATTATCTTGATATTACTAATCATCGTGTAATATCCGAAAAAACGTTTGAAAGGAACTATCAAACCATTGATTAATAAGCCAATTACGTTTATTCTGAAACATCGAAAATTGGTGCTTTTCCTATGGCTTTCGTACTGTTTATTGATTTTAGGAATTACCTACTTAGAATTTCATCAAAGCCGTGAATGGTTTTATGTCTTATACTATCTAAGCCTAATGAGTACTCCAATACTACTTTTACAAATTAAAAAATAATCCCCTGTTTTAAATACAGGGGCGTTTTTTACTCTTTATTTTTGATAATATTTTCACAACGGTCAACTAACAGAGCGAAGCGGTCTTTGGTTGATTTTTCTTTATTATAAATGCCAGATGTCGTTTCAAAGGTGAATTTTTCTGAAGCGAGTTCTTTTGATGTAGCTTGATAAATACGCCATTTATCTTTGTGATTTGAAACGGCAAGCAGAGCTTCAAGAACCAAAACAAGGCACGAAGCAATGACAGCAAGCAATTTAAAGCAAGGAATTGGAAGGCTTGCTAAAATCGGAACAACCGCCAAAACAATGATTTGAATCACCTTAAAAACAATAAACCATGCACGGTGAAAGTGACTCTTTTTCTCGTAAGCAGCAATTTCTTTAGTTAAACGTTCCGCCAAGTAAGTTTCAATTGTCATTTCAGTATAATCGTCCATCCTATCTCCTTTAGTAAGCCTTTTGATACGTTTTCATTGTATCGCCTTGGCAAAAGATAGTCAAGAATGAACAGATTTTTTCTCTTAATGACAATAGCTGCGCAGCAAGCTTTTCCCCATAATCAGAAATAGTTTATGGTATAATAGAAAATGATTTGATAATTGCTTTTAATTGCAATAAAAACTAAAGAATGATAATAAAATATAAGTTTTAACACTTATCGATGAAAGGAATTTATTTTACATGGCTAATATCCAATGGTTTCCTGGGCATATGTCAAAAGCACGCCGACAAGTTCAGGAAAATCTAAAACACGTTGATTTTGTAACAATTTTGGTTGACGCTCGTTTGCCACTATCAAGCCAAAATCCAATGTTAACTAAAATCGTCGGAGATAAACCGAAATTGATGATTCTGAACAAAGCCGACCTTGCTGATAGCAATCGAACAAAAGAATGGCGTAACTATTTTGAAAAACAAGGCATCAAAACCCTAGCTGTTAATTCAAAAGAACAAGCTACTGTAAAATTGGTAACCGATGCCGCCAAATCACTAATGGCTGATAAATTAGCTAAATTACGTGAACGTGGCATTCAAAAAGAAACCTTGCGCACAATGATTATCGGTATTCCAAACGCTGGTAAATCAACATTAATGAATCGTTTGGCAGGTAAAAAAATTGCAGTTGTTGGTAATAAACCAGGGGTTACTAAAGGACAACAATGGCTTAAATCTAATAAAGACTTGGAAATCCTAGATACCCCAGGGATTCTTTGGCCAAAATTCGAAGATGAAGTAGTAGGACTCAAACTCGCCTTAACAGGTGCTATCAAGGACCAGCTTTTGCCAATGGACGAAGTAACGATTTTTGGAATTAATTTCTTTAAAAAATACTATCCAGAACGTCTTGTTGAACGCTTCAAAGGTATCAACTTAGAAGAAGAAGCACCTGAGATTATTATGGCTATGACACAAAAATTGGGCTTTCGTGATGATTATGACCGTTTTTACAGCCTTTTTGTTAAAGATGTCCGCGAAGGCAAACTTGGTCGTTACACTCTGGACGTCGTAGGAGAAGTTGAAAATGGCGACCGTTAAAGAAATCAAAGAAGCGCTAGCAGCGATTGAGAGCCTTGATGACGCACGCTGGCAAGCTTATGAGTCAGATAGTCGTGCAGGTGTCCAAAAGGCGATTCAGCAGCGTAAAAAAGCCATTCAAGCGGATATTGATGAAGACTTGCGCTTGGAAAATATGCTGCGCTACGAAAAAGAACTTTATCAACAAGGTTACCAAGCCATTGCTGGGATTGATGAAGTTGGTAGAGGACCATTAGCAGGACCTGTTGTTACAGCGTGCGTTATTCTTCCAAAAAATTGTAAAATTAAACACCTCAATGATTCTAAAAAAATTCCTAAGAAGCACCACGAGGAAATTTATCACGAAATCCTTGCGCGTGCTCTAGGAATTGGAATCGGAATTGTTGACAATAATGTCATTGACCAGATTAATATCTACGAAGCTACAAAAGTCGGTATGTTGCAAGCCATTAATCAACTGAAAGGTGAGGCGAAAAGACCTGATTATCTTTTAATTGATGCCATGCATTTGGAAACTTCGATCCCACAACAATCACTCATCAAAGGTGATGCCAACTCCTTATCAATTGCAGCGGCTTCTATCGTTGCTAAAGTAACACGTGACCGCATGATGGCTGACTATGCCAATGATTATTCTGGGTATGCCTTTGAAAAAAACGTTGGCTATGGAACCAAAGAGCACTTAGAAGGTCTAAAAAAATATGGCATCACACCAATTCACCGTAAAACATTCGAACCAATAAAATCCATGCTAAAGGAGCCTTAATATGACAAGCGAAAAAGAAAAAATGTTAGCTGGGCAACTATACGATGCTGGGGATGCAGAGCTAACTGCCATGCGTCTGGAAGCACGCCGAAAAATGAAGTTGTTTAATAACGAGGACGACCGTGATAAGCAAAGAGAAATTATAAAAACTCTGTTTGGGTCAACAGGTGAAAAATTGACAATGAATCCACGTTTTGTTTGTGATTATGGTTCAAATATTTATGTGGGTGAGAATTTCTATGCCAATTATAACTGTACCATGCTTGATGTCTGCGAGATTCACATTGGCGACAACGCAATGTTTGGACCAAATTGTCAATTGTTAACACCGTTACACCCACTTGATGCCAAAGAACGTATTTCAGGTCTTGAATACGGTGCACCAATCACTATCGGAGATAATGCCTGGTTTGGCGGCGGTGTGACCATTCTACCTGGGGTTACACTAGGAGACAACGTTGTCGTTGGTGCTGGCGCAGTCGTTACAAAATCTTTTGGCGATAACGTGGTTCTCGCTGGAAATCCTGCAAAAATCATAAAAACGCTTGATTAATACGTAAAATACACTCACTAAGCTCTGTTTTTCAGGGCTTTTTTTTCGAATAATAAATTAGTGAGGTAGAAAAACATGAATAATTTTGAATTGTTTAAATTAAAAAAAGCAGGATTAACAAATCTTAATATTTTAGCTATTTTGGATTATCAAGAAAAGCAAGAGAAATCACTATCTTTGCGTAATATGGCAGTCGTCTCAAAATGTAAAAATCCTATCCTTTTTATGGAAAAATACAAAGCACTGGACACCAAAGAATTGCGCAAAGAATTTAATTGTTTTCCTAGTGTTTCCATACTAGATGACGAATACCCATTAGAACTCAAACATTGTTATAATCCACCTGTTTTGCTGTTTTATCAAGGAAATTTAGAATTACTCAATCGCCAAAAAATGGCAGTAGTAGGAGCAAGAACAGCATCAACAACAGGGACAAAATCCGTACAGAAAATTGTCAAAGAACTCGGGAATCATTTTGTTATCGTTAGTGGGTTGGCGCGTGGCATTGATACCAGTGCGCATTTATCAGCTCTAAAAAACGGTGGTGCATCGATTGCCGTTATCGGTTGCGGACTGGACGTTTATTATCCCAAAGAAAATAAGCAGTTGCAGGAGTACATGGTTAAAAATCACCTCGTATTAAGTGAGTACGTAGCAGGAGAAGTACCGCTGAAATTCCATTTTCCAGAGCGAAATCGTATTATTGCAGGTTTATCACAAGGCGTTATCGTAGTAGAAGCTAAGCTGCGCTCAGGCAGTTTGATTACGTGTGAAAGAGCATTGGAAGAAGGACGAGACGTTTTTGCCATTCCAGGAAATATTTTAGATGGAAAATCTGATGGCTGTCATCATTTGATAAAAGAGGGCGCAAAATGCGTCACGTCAGGCTTAGATATCCTTTCGGAATATCAAATATAAGCAAGTTTTTTCTATTAAATATAACTTTTTTATTGACAGTTTAAGAAAAGCGGGTTATCATGTTATAAGTTTATTACTGATAGGAAGTGAACTTATGGCAACGACGACTACTACGAAAGCCCAAACAGCTGTTAAAAAATCAAGCAAAAAAACGACAAAGAAAAAAACAGCTGCCAAGAAGAACTTGGTTATTGTGGAATCTCCAGCTAAGGCAAAAACAATTGAAAAATATCTCGGACGTAATTATAAAGTTGTAGCCTCAGTAGGACATATCCGCGATTTGAAAAAATCAAGCATGTCTATTGATTTTGAAAATAATTATGAACCACAATATATTAATATTCGTGGTAAAGGTCCACTGATTAACGACCTTAAAAAAGAAGCGAAAAAGTCTAAAAAAGTTTATCTTGCAAGTGACCCGGACCGTGAAGGAGAAGCGATTTCTTGGCACTTAGCCCATATTTTAGATCTTGATGAGAATGACAAAAACCGTGTTGTTTTCAACGAAATCACCAAAGACGCTGTCAAAAATGCTTTTGTTGAACCACGCCAAATCGATATGGATTTAGTAGATGCTCAACAAGCGCGTCGTGTTCTTGACCGTATCGTGGGATACTCTATCTCACCATTGCTTTGGAAAAAAGTTAAAAAAGGTCTTTCAGCAGGACGTGTTCAATCCGTTGCATTAAAACTAATCATTGACCGCGAAAATGAAATCAAAGCCTTTAAACCCGAAGAATACTGGACAATTGACGGTTTCTTTAAAAAAGGAACGAAGAAATTCCAAGCTTCATTTTATGGCATTGATGGCAAAAAATTAAAACTCGAAACGAACGAAGATGTTCAAAGAGTTCTTGCTTTATTGACTAGTGATGAATTTTCCGTAGCTAAGGTTGAAAAGAAAGAACGTCGTCGCAATGCACCACTTCCTTACACAACATCATCTCTCCAACAAGATGCTGCTAATAAAATCAACTTCCGTACACGTAAAACCATGATGGTTGCACAGCAATTGTACGAAGGTATCAGTCTTGGTAAGAGCGGAACGCAAGGTTTGATTACCTACATGCGTACTGACTCAACACGTATCAGCCCAATTGCACAAAATGATGCCGCAAACTTTATCACAGAACGTTTCGGTGAAAAATACTCTAAACACGGTAGCCGTGTTAAAAATGCTTCAGGAGCTCAAGACGCTCACGAAGCCATTCGCCCTTCAAATGTCAATCTAACACCAGAATCAATCGCTAAGCACTTAGATAAAGACCAATTAAAACTTTACACATTGATTTGGAATCGTTTTGTTGCCAGTCAAATGACAGCAGCAGTCTTTGACACAATGAAAGTTAACTTGGAGCAAAATAGCGTCCGCTTTACTGCCAATGGTAGTCAAGTAAAATTTGACGGTTACTTAGCCGTATATAACGATTCTGACAAGAATAAGATGTTGCCTGACATGGTTGAAGGTGATATTGTTAAGAAAGTGTCAACAAATCCTGAACAACACTTTACGCAACCACCAGCTCGTTATTCTGAAGCAACACTTATTAAAACATTGGAAGAAAATGGCGTTGGGCGTCCGTCAACTTATGCCCCAACACTTGACGTTATCCAAAGACGTTACTATGTTCGCTTAGCTGCGAAACGTTTTGAACCTACGGAACTTGGTGAAATCGTTAATAATTTGATTGTTGAATTCTTCCCTGATATTGTTGATGTCAAATTTACCGCTGATATGGAAGGTAAACTTGATGAAGTCGAAGAAGGCAAACAGCAATGGCAAAAAGTTATCGATGAATTTTACAAACCATTTGAAAAAGAACTTGCCAAAGCCGAAACAGAAATCGAAAAAATTCAAATCAAAGATGAACCAGCTGGCTTTGATTGTGATCTTTGTGGACACCCAATGGTTATCAAGTTGGGTCGTTATGGTAAATTCTACGCTTGTAGTAATTTCCCAGAGTGTCACAATACAAAAGCAATCACTAAAGAAATCGGCGTGACTTGTCCAGTCTGTGGCAAAGGTCAAGTAATTGAGCGTAAAACCAAACGTAATCGTATTTTCTATGGTTGTGACCGTTATCCTGAATGTGAATTTACATCATGGGATAAACCTGTCGGACGTTCTTGTCCAAAATCTGGAGACTTCTTGGTTGAGAAGAAAATCCGCGGTGGTGGTAAACAAGTCGTCTGCAGTAATGAAGAATGCGACTACGAAGAAGCAAAAATTAAATAAAACGAAGAAACTGAAGCAGAGATGCTCAGTTTCTTTTTGATTGTATGGAAAATATACTTTCCGTTATAATGGACTTTTTAAATAATTGCCGTTATAACGGACTTTTTTTGATAAGTCTGTTATAATAGACTTATGAGAGGTACGCTATGAATTATTTTGCATTAATTGGAGATATTATTGATTCCAAAAAAATCGATAATCGTTACCAAGTCCAAAAAACATTGGAGACTTGCCTAAACGAGTTAAATATTGAATTTAAAGATGTCTTGGTTTCAAAATTATCTATCACTTTAGGCGATGAATTTCAAGGATTGTTAACCTTGGACGCCCCTTTATTTCAGATAATTGACCGTATTAACTTCGCAATGCAGCCTTATCAAGTACGTTTTGGTCTTGGTTTAGGAGAAATTCTGACAGATATTAACCCAGAGCAAAGCATTGGCGCTGACGGTCCCGCTTACTGGCACGCTAGAAAAGCAATCAATTACATCCACCAAAAAAATGATTACGGCAATACGCAAATCGCTGTTTCCTTTGAAGATGACACCAAGGTAAACATTATTAATACACTGATTGCCAGTAGCGAAGCAATTAAGTCCGATTGGCGCGCTAGCCAAGAAATTATCTTGCAGGAACTTTTAAAACTTGGCATTTATGATGAGCATTTTGACCAACAAATTTTAGGAAAACAGCTCGAATTAAGCACAAGTGCGCTGTCAAAACGATTGAAAAGTAGCAATATCAAAGTTTACCTACGAACACGAAATTGTGCGTTAAATCTACTTAAAAACGCTGGAGAGGAGTTAAACTAATGTCAATCACAGGTCTTTCTCACTATCTTAGCCAAAATCCTATATTAACCCTGTTACTGATTTGTCACTTTTTGTCAGACTTTCAGTTGCAAAGCCAAACAGTTGCCGACCGTAAAAATACCGATAAAACTTACCTTTTGATTCATCTCGTTTGGGTAGCTGTTCCGTTAATTTTGGTAACTATTTTTATCCCAAGCATCTGGGGCATTAGCTTGCTTATTTTGCTTAGTCATTCTATTATTGACTTTGGAAAACCTCATGTGGCTAATAGTTTCAAGCTAAATCCGTTGGTAACTTTCCTTTTGGACCAAATGTTACATCTAGGAATTATACTTTTACTTGTCCCGCTTGCTAAAGGAGCACTTTTGCCAAATATCCTAATAGGAGAAGCACTTAATATTATCCTGTTTATCGTCTTGATTACAAAACCAACTAATGTTATTTTCAAGATTTTCTTTCAAAAATACCAGCCAGAGGACAGTCAAAAAATGGACACCATTCCAGGTGCTGGAGCAACGATTGGACTTTTGGAGCGTATTGTGATGAGTATTTGTATCATTTTCAATCAATTCGCCTCAATCGGACTTGTTTTTACTGCTAAATCAATAGCTCGTTATAATAAAATTTCCGAAAGCCCCACATTTGCGGAATACTATCTCATTGGGTCACTTTTCAGTATTTTAAGTGTTTTACTATCTGCTTGGATTTGTTTGTTTTAAATGAGGATGACTGACTATGCATTTTGGCTTTTCTTATGTTGGATTCATCTTTTTAATGCTACTAATGATACCAAATCTTATTTGGACACGAAACAAACCTAAAGATTATGAACATTATCAGTATCAAGAAAATAAATACTTATCCTTACTTGAACGTATCGGAGAAGTACTTGTGACTTGTCTGATTCTCATCTTTTCTGATTTTAACTGGCAGCCCTGAACTAATTGGAATTGGTGGCTGATAGCTGCTAGTTTTTGTATGATTCTTTATGAAATGTTTTGAATTCGTTATTTTATGGGACCAAAAAGAATGGCAGATTTTTACACCACATTTTTAAAAATTCCAGTAGCAGGAGCAAGTTTGCCGATTTTGGCAGTTCTATGCATATCCATCTATGGTAAAAATCTATTTCTGACCTTGGCATCAATTATTTTGGGAATTGGTCACATTGGTATTCACTTACATATCAGAATATGATTAAAAAGGATAGTCAATAACTTATTTACATATTTTTATTTATGTAAATAAACTATATAATATTATTTGAGTTTCACAAAATTTATGTTATGATAATCAAGTATTAAAATTAGAAAGATTTGGATAAGGGCTTTCTCCCTTATCTGGAAAATGAGTTTTAGGACTTCCTAAGCTTGTTTTTGGAGGTATTAGTATATTGTCTCAATCATCATACATTAACGTTATTGGAGCTGGTTTAGCGGGCTCTGAAGCTGCCTATCAGATTGCTAAACGTGGCATTCCAGTAAAACTTTACGAAATGCGTGGTAAGAAAGCAACACCACAACACAAAACAGATAAATTTGCGGAATTAGTCTGCTCAAATTCGCTGCGTGGCGATAGCTTAACAAATGCTGTTGGTCTACTTAAAGAGGAAATGCGTCGTCTAGACTCTGTTATCATGAAGGCAGCAGAAAACACGCGCGTCCCTGCTGGTGGTGCTTTAGCGGTTGACCGTGACGGTTTCTCACAAATGGTGACAGATGAAGTGACAAATCATCCACTTATCGAAGTCATTCGTGAAGAAATCACAGAAATTCCAACTGATGCCATTACTGTTATCGCTAGTGGTCCTTTAACATCAGATGCACTTGCTGAAAAAATTCATGAATTGAACGGTGGCGACGGTTTTTATTTCTATGATGCCGCAGCGCCAATCGTTGATAAAAATTCTATCGATATGGACAAGGTTTATTTGAAATCACGTTACGATAAAGGAGAAGCTGCCTATCTTAACTGTCCAATGACCAAAGAGGAATTTATGGCGTTCCATGAAGCGCTTGTCAATGCCGAAGAAGCTCCGCTTAATAGCTTTGAAAAAGAAAAATATTTTGAAGGTTGTATGCCGATTGAAGTTATGGCAAAACGCGGCATTAAAACAATGCTCTATGGTCCAATGAAGCCTGTTGGCTTGGAATACCCAGATGACTACAAAGGACCTCGTGACGGTGAATTCAAGACACCATATGCCGTTGTTCAATTACGTCAAGATAATGCTGCTGGTAGTCTCTTTAACATCGTTGGTTTCCAAACACACCTTAAATGGGGTGAGCAAAAACGTGTTTTCCGCATGATTCCAGGTCTTGAAAATGCCGAATTTGTCCGTTATGGCGTAATGCACCGTAACTCTTACATGGATTCTCCAAATCTTTTGACCGAAACATTTGCCACACGCCAAAATCCAGACCTTTTCTTTGCTGGTCAAATGACAGGGGTTGAGGGATATGTAGAATCAGCTGCTTCAGGGCTAGTTGCTGGTATCAACGCTGTACGTCGTTTCAAAGGAGAAGAAGCGGTTATCTTCCCGCAAACGACTGCTATCGGCTCTCTTCCACATTACATTACACATGCCGAAAGCAAACATTTCCAACCAATGAATGTTAACTTCGGTATCGTTAAAGAGCTTGACGGACCACGTATCCGCGATAAAAAAGAACGTTATGAAAAAGTTGCTGAACGTGCTTTAAACGATTTGCAAGATTATCTTAATGTTTAGTATTCCAATACTATATTAAAAGAGGTGACAAAATGTTTCCAATTCAATTAGGACTAAAAGCTAGTTGCGACCTTGAGCAAATGGAAAGTCGCCTAAAATATCATCCAGATGTCTTTGAACTTTTCACATCTGAAACTGACTTCACTGCTAGCGGCTTACAACACCTTCGAGAAGCTGTTCAAACAGTAAAAGCAAGTGGTGTCAAAGCGATTGTTCTTCATCATCCGATGAAATACCAAGGTCAATTTTTAGAACTTGTGGCGCACCCTAAAAATAAGGCTGATTTAGTCGATTTTATCAACTATTCAACCCAAGAATTATTGAAAATCGCTCGAGATTTCGATTGTAAAGTCTTAGTTCATGGTTCTTATGAACTGCGTGAAAAAGATTTGCTAGAACCTTTTGAAAACATTAAAGAAGCGCAAAAGTATCTTTTTACTCGCATGGATGAATTTTGTGAGCTTGGTGAAAATCATATCATGTTTGAAAATGGTATTTCAAAACTATTTTCATTTGGCAAGCCTGAATTCGATCAGTTGTTAGCTCAAAAAGGCTACCCACTTGCTTATGATATTTCTCATGCTTTCATTTATCTGCATGGGGATAATAAAGCTTTGCAATGCTCACTAGAAACTTTGAAAGAGACTATTATTCACTATCATTTAGTTGACTCTTTAGGTGAAACGCATGATAGTTTGACACTAGGTCATGGAAAAATCAATTGGGCAGAAGCTCTGCCATTGTTCAATGAAAATGCCACAAGTATTTACGAGATTAACCTAAAAGATTTAAACAATCCCATTGAGCAGCTTGAAAGCCACGCATACCTTACAAAAGTAGCACAAGCAATCAATGGTAAGTAGTAACTGTTAAGCCTGAAACGTTTGTTTTGGGCTTTTTTGTTGCCAAAAAGCAACCTTACATTTTTGTAAGATTTGACTTTCAAATTGTAAGGAAGTAACTACCTGATTTTCGATAAAATAAACTTGTCAATAAGAGAGGAGCAGTCATATGAGTCAAGAAATCAAAAGACATATCAATTTATGGAGTAATCTTCTGATTTGGTTAGTCATGGTTATTTTAGGTTCCATTACTTATATTGTCTGTTACACCCTGGTATTGGAGTAGAAGAAGACCTTCGAAACACTCTTAGTATTAAAATACTAAATTTAAATTAATTGCTTTTTAGCAAAAACATTCCGATTAGAGTTTTTATTTAATCGAAAAAAGGTATAATGAAACAAAGGAGAAATTATGTTACTGGAGATTAATCACTTAGAAAAAGTTTTTCGCACACGTTTTTCAAAAGAAGTAACACGCGCTTTGCAAGACGTTGATTTCAAAGTAGATGAAAATGAATTTATCGCTATCATGGGAGAATCTGGTTCTGGGAAAACTACCCTGCTTAATATCTTAGCAACTCTGGAAAAGCCAACAAAAGGTTCTGTTGTTCTAAATGGGAAAGAAATCACAAAAATCAAAGAAAGCCAATTAGCAGAATTTCGTTTAAATAATCTCGGATTCGTCTTTCAAGATTTCAATTTATTAGACACGCTTTCTGTCAAGGATAATATTTTCTTACCATTGGTACTTGGTCGTGTTAACTACCAAGAAATGGAAAATAGACTAGCAACACTCGCTCCAAAACTTCATATCGAAGATTTGTTAGCAAAACGCCCATTTGAATTGTCTGGCGGTCAAAAACAACGTGTTGCTATCGCTCGCAGCCTTATCACAAATCCGCAGTTACTTTTGGCTGATGAACCGACAGCAGCGCTAGATTATCGCAATTCTGAAGATATTCTAAACCTTTTTGAGGATATTAATAATGACGGTCAAACATTGCTTATGGTAACACACTCAGCAAACGCTGCTAGTCATGCTAAACGTGTCCTTTTCATCAAAGATGGTCGCATTTTCCACCAAATTTATCGTGGTAACAAAACCAATCAAGAATTCAGCAAGGATATTTCACTTGCAATGAGCGCACTTCTTGGAGGTGAGTAATATGTTCTATGCTAAATTAGCTTGGTCAAACCTCAAAAAATCTGTCAATATTTTTGGACCATTTTTACTCACAAGCACCATTTTATTTCTTCTAAATTGTTCAACCTTGCTGATTTTATTTAGCCCTGTTGGAAAAAGCATGTCGTATGGTGCCGTAACGCTCGGCTTATCCATTGTTGTCCTTTTTATCTTCTCGATTATCATGGAGATTTACAGTTATAATTTCCTTTTAAAACAAAGAAGTAGGGAATTCGGGCTTTATAACATCCTTGGGATGAACAGGTTTCAAATCAGTCTTGTATCGACTATTGAACTGATTGTTATTTTTGTGGGTGTGATTATCCTAGGAAGCCTTTTATCAGCTGTCTTTTCACAATTGTTTTATTTGATTTTTATTAATCTTTTACACTATAATCAGTTGGTAATGACTTTATCACCAGCAGCGTTTATTAGCACAGCGTTTGCATTCGCTGCAATCTTCTTTTTCCTAGAACTTATCAACCTCTTTAATATCCGTCGTTCATCTCCACTAGCTTTATTTAAGAGACAAGAACAGGGTGAAAAAGAGCCACGTGGCAATATCCTCTTTGCATTGTTAAGCATCATTTGCTTAGGCTCAGGTTATTATCTTTCAATTTCTTCAACGAGAATAGCTGCGCTTCTCGTCCTATATCGTTTCTTTATCGCGGTTGTTCTTGTTATCATTGGAACGTACCTTTTTTACATCAGTTTTATGACTTGGTACCTAAAACGCCGTCGTAAAAACAAAAAATATTTTTACCAACCTAAACATTTCGTAACCACAGCACAAATGATTTTCCGAATGAAACAAAATGCTGTCGGACTTGCTAATATTACGCTACTAGCCGTTATGGCTTTTGTAACGATTGCCACAACAACGTCTTTGTATGTCAATACTCAAAAACAAGCCGACGATATGTTCCCAAAAGATACGCAAATTACAGTCTATTCGACGACTGATACAGATGCGGAAGCTTTTTTCAAAACAGCAGTTATCGATAAATTAGATAAACCAGAAAGTGACTATATCACCTACTATGCTGGTTCTTCGGTGATTCCAGTATCAACTGACAAAGAAATTACAATAACAGACCAAGATATAGATACTCCTGATTTGGCAAAAATGGGTTCTTTATATATCATGACCCAAGATGATTTAAAAAATTTAGGTAATAGCCTACCAACTTTAAAAGAAAACCAAACAGCCTTTTATGTTCAAAAGGGAAATAGCCAACTGGAAAAATTAACCCTTTTTGGAAAAGAACTTGACAATGTCGAAAATCTAAGAAGTGTTATATTCCCTGATATTGCTAATACTTATAATCCAGCGTTGTTAATCGTTAGTGATAAAAATGTTTTAAATGAACTTCAAGAGCTCTTTACTCAACACAATTTCCAATTCCAAAGTAATTTCACTGGTTATGCTGATCTTTCTAAAGCCGAAATCGCTAAAATTACAAATGATGACGGTTACATTTCAGACGAAACAGGTCAATATTTTGATTCAGATGGCAACGCAGCAACAGGAATTGTTGATACCAAATCATCTTTCCTTGAGGACATGTATGGCTTTTCAGGTGGCTTTCTCTTTACAGGATTCTTACTTGGTATTAGTTTCTTGCTTGGTGCAGCCCTAATCATTTACTATAAACAACGTTCTGAAGGGATTGAAGATAAAAAATCGTATAAAATTTTGCAAGAAGTGGGAATGGGAGAAAAAGAAGTGAAGCGAGCAATTAATTCTCAAATTTTACTCGTATTCTTCATGCCACTCGGTTTTGCAGTTTTACACTTCGCCGTAGCGCTTGTCATGCTAAAACAAATGTTACTCATGTTTGGGGTAACAAGCTCAAGTATGATTTATACCGTCAGTGGTATTACAATACTAAGCATCACTGTAATCTATTTCTTCATCTATAAATTCACAAGTAGAACTTACTATAAAATTATTGAACGTTAACTCCTATCTTCGAACAGTCGTTTGAAAGAGTCTGAAAATTTTTACTAAAAAATGGTCGTGATGACCATTTTTTGTTACAATAAGACTATGAAACAAGGAAAGATTTATATTGTCGAGGACGATGAAACCATCGTTAAACTTTTAAAACAACATCTTAGTCAAACTTACGATGTCTTTAGTGTCACTAATTTTCGAGCTATCAAGCAGGAAGTCGAAGAAATCAAGCCTGACCTTATCTTGATTGATATCACACTGCCGTATTTTAATGGTTTTTATTGGACAACAGAAATTCGTAAAACCATGACATTGCCGATTATTTTTATCTCATCTAGTGATGATGAAATGGATACTGTCATGGCACTTAACATGGGAGGGGATGATTTTGTGTCAAAACCATTCTCTCTAACGATTTTAGACGCCAAAATTTCAGCCTTTTTAAGACGTGCTTACCAGTTTACCTCGGATAATTATCAATTGGATCAATTTTCTCTGTCACGTGACGGGATTTTATCAAACGGTGACGACCATATCACCCTATCTCCAACAGAAAATAAGATTTTAGCGGTTCTCTTTGAACATCAAAATCAAGTCGTGCCCAAAGAGGAATTACTCGAGAAACTTTGGGAAAATGAAAGTTTCATTGACCAAAATACCCTTAGCGTTAACATAACACGACTGCGCAAGAAAACACAACCATTAGGTTTTGATCGTATTCACACCGTGAGAGGAGTTGGCTACCTTCTAAAATGATTCGACAATTTTTTAAAGAATATTCCGTCTGGTATTTAACTTATATCCTTTTAAGTATATTATTCATTGTTATTTTTGCCTTATATCGCCTGCCATTGGCTTACTTTAAAGTTAGTATTTTAATCAATTTAACGATTTTAATCTTTATCAGCATTTGGCAATACCTTAAATTTAAGCAGAAATTATCTATTTTACATCATTTTATTTATGTAAAAGAATTGGATGAATTAGAATTGCCGTCAGAACTGGCTTATAGAGACATTATTATCAAACTAAAAGAAACTAGCGCCAATGAATTGCTAAATGAAAAGACGCAAACTGAAAATCTGCAAAATCTTGTCAAAATGTGGTCACATCAAATGAAAGTTCCCATATCAGCCCTTTCATTAATGGCACAGACTGACCAACTCGACTCAAACGAAGTACAGCAACAATTGACACGACTTCAAAACTATCTTGATACGTTGTTGACTTATTTAAAATTCAGTCAAAACAAAGACGATTTTCGCTTTGAAAAACTATCTGTCAGAGATGTTACAACAAAGATCATCAAAAAATATCGTATTCCGTGTTTACTAAAAAATCTTTCTGTTGAGGTTGTCGGTGATTGGGAGCTAAGTTCTGACCGAAAATGGCTAAGCTTTGCTATTTCACAAATTATTGATAATGCCGTTAAGTATTCCAAAACAGACGGAACAATTATTATTAGTATAAGTGATGGAAATATCGTTATATCTGATGATGGTATTGGAATACTAGAAGAAGATTTACCACGTCTTTTTGACGAAGGTTTTACTGGATTTAACGGTCATGAACACCAAAAAGCAACTGGTCTAGGGCTGTACATGACTAAACAAGTTTTAGACACCCTTAACCTAAACATCACTATCGATAGCCAAATCGATAAAGGAACACAAGTCGAAATTTCATTACATAAAAATTAACAGAAGTAGGGGCTAAGCCCTTGCTTTTTTAGGTTTATTTTTTTATAATATTGTTAGTTTATAAACTAACAAGGAGGGAGTTTATGTTTTCTGGAGAAAAGTTAAAAAATATTAGAGAAGAAAAAGGTTACTCACAGGCAGAAGTAGCTAAATTACTTAATATTTCTAGAGTTTCCTACTTTAATTGGGAAAATGGCAAAACAAAGCCAAATCAAAAAAATCTTAACCTCTTGAGTCGGTTGCTCGGTGTCGAGGAAACTTATTTTGTATCTGAATATGATATTGTTGACACCTATTTCAAACTCAATAAAGACAACCGTCATAAACTCGAAAATTATGCTGACGATTTACTCAAAGAGCAAGAAAAAATAGTTCAGTTGCCTAAGTATTATGCTTACAAGGTTTTTGAAAAATTATCTGCCGGTACTGGATATTCTTATTTTGGTGATGGCAACTATGATACTGTTTTTTATGATGAACAACTTGACCATGACTTTGCTTCATGGGTCTTTGGGGATTCAATGGAACCCACTTATTTAAATGGTGAGGTTGTCTTGATTAAGCAAACAGGTTTTGATTATGACGGTGCTATCTATGCTGTTGATTGGGATGGGCAAACTTATATTAAGAAAGTTTATCGAGAAGAGGACGGACTTCGTCTAGTCTCACTCAACAAACACTACGCCGATAAATTCGCGCCTTATGATGAAAATCCTCGAATCATTGGTAAGATTGTCGGCAATTTCATGCCACTTGAAGTTTAATTTTACATAAATAATATTATGTAAAACATTTAGAACATTCATTTTTTATTTGTCAGCAAGGAGATGATATAAAAAACCTGAACTATTAATGGTTCAGGTTAATTTTTAAAGCTTATCTAAGGCATTTTTTTGTTCGTCGTTGACGATATGGGTGTATAAGTCGGTAACTTGTGTGCTGGCATGTCCTAATTGGTGGCTAACTAGGACTTGTGATTTAGTAGCATCGTAAAGACGTGTTGCAAGTGTGTGGCGCAGTTTGTGGGGTGTTACACGAACTTTGAAATCTTGAGAGTATTTAGCAACTAACTTTTCAACGCTTGAAGCATCAATACGGTTAGGAACACCGCGATATTCTGTTAAAAAGAGAGCTTGGTCTTGTTTTTCTGCCTTATAACGAGGCGTTCTAATTTGCAAATAAGCTTCTAAATAGGGCTTAGCAAAGTTAGCAACATTGACAGAATCACGTTTTCCACCTTTACGAGTGACTTCGATAACCATCATATTAAGGTTTAAGTCTTTCAAATCAAGATTAACAGCTTCTGAAAGACGGACACCAGAGGCAAGCAGAAGAGCAATAAGCGCTAAATCACGCTCCTTATTCTTCTGGAAGGAGGAGAGGGCGCGGTGAGAGAGCTTATTTTGATACTCTGTATCGATATAGTCGATAAATGCCATGGTCTCGCCACCTAGGAAAAGTTTGCCTTTTATATTTTCAGCTCGAGCTGCCAGCGTTTCTTTTTTCTTCTTAGTAGCGATTTTTTTCATGACATTTCGATAGAAGTAGGGCTCACCATTTTCATCTTCGACTTCTTCTGTTAGGTATTTAAACAGACTTGAAAGTGCCGATAACGTCCGATTAATCGTTGTTTGTGAGACACCTTGTTTTGTTGAATAAGTGTTCAAAGAAGGACGTTCACGCAGATAAAGGATGAATGATTCCATGTCTTTTTTAGAAAGATGTTCCAGGGTTGTTAACTCAACGTCAGCAATTTTAGTAACATCTGAAATTCCAGAATCCAAAAGCCATTCGAAAAATCGGCGATATTCTTTTAGGTATTCATATAAAGTTGTGAAGCTATAAGGAACTGAAAGTTTTGATTGGTAATAGTCCAAGACGTACCATGGCATTATTTCTTTAAGTTCATCAATTTTTTCAAGTAATTTTTCACGTTTCATTTAAAATCTCCTGAGATGTCTTTATAACTTTATAATAGGAGTATATCACAGACCAATTTATTTTTCAAGAAAATTACAGTTTTTCGGAAAGATGTTATGAGAAATTCACTGAAACAAAGAATGTCAAATTAATCACATTTGTGCATTGACAAAAATGTTTGTGCATTGACAAAAATGTTGATAATAAATTGACAAAAAACATGTAAATCCCCACAAATAATGCATGAATTATAAACTTTTTTGTCACATTTTTTTGACAGAAAAGTTTATAATTGGCGCACTATTTTGATTCGCTTTTTTTAATAACCTTTCTTGCTAAGCTATTGGCTTGTTCATTCCAAAAAATGCTAGCATGCCCTTGGCACCATTCAATCTCTAGTGTTAATTCTTTCCCTAATTCTTTATATAATCTAAATACTTGACGGAGATTTGAATAATACCAATTCCACTGAAAAGTTTGTCTTTTTTCTTTAAATTTTTGCTTTTTATAATGGGATTTCCCGTGATAATTTAACATTTTATGAAAACGCTTTAATTCTTGGTAATCTGTCATAATTTTAACTGTCACTCTATCAGCATCTTTGCTAATTTTGCGCAGTGCTTTTAAAGCAATAATAACTGAAAAAAGTTCTGCACCTGTGGAATTTAGCAATTTCTCTTTAGTGTTTGGAATGACGTTTTTTCCTTTTAGAATAACTTCATTTCGCTCATTTAAAATAATATAGGCACCCGAAGCTTTAACTTTATTTTTATTGTACTTTTTATAAGAACCATCTGTATAAATGATATAGTTTCCTGAATGATGTGTTTCAGAGTCCATATTCTCCTCTCCTTCTCTTTTTTTACGTTATTTCACCATGGTCTCTATGGTATGGTACTGAATTTTAATATGAACTTGTCGCATTTCTTCAGAGTAGTCAATATGATATAAAAATGGTTGCCACGAATCATCTTTTGTAGTTATTCTTCTTATTATTTCTGAGTATAGATATTGGATAAAGTGATAGATTAGCCAATTCTGCGCAATATAATGAGCTCCATTAATTGAGGTATCAATTATCATATTCCATAAAAAGTCATAATAACATTCTGATAAAGTTGTTGACCTATATAAAGATTTTACTAATTTTTGATAATTTTTTCTTGTGTTTAAATAATAAGAAATTTCATCGTCATAAATATCGTCAGTTTGAATAATGTATCTAATAAATAAGCGAAGATGATTTTCTGATATAATCTTACCACTCAATAATCGCGATAAAAAATTTTGACAAGAACACTCTATCACTTCATCTCGATTTCTATAAAAATGGAATTTATCTTCATCAAGTAATCTTCGTGAAAAAGTTTTTTCTAAAGTGATATTAAAAGGAAAGTCACTAGAGGCGCTATATAGAATTGATAATGATTTTGTTGACACCTTTGAAACATCTCTTGGAAAAACATTCCAATCTGTCTTTTTAAAAGCGTTATCGTTTCTCGCAGATAATAGTTCTTGTTGCCAGTAAAACAATAAAATATTAAGTGTATTATCTTTTAAAAAGCAGTGACCGCACTGACAAGAAAACGGTTCACGCTTTCTAGCGCTTTGATAAGGCAGCTGTATAGCGGAATGACATTTTAGACATGTTGTTAATAGGGGTTGGTGTGGGTGTAACAAACAGTGAGTAAATACTAATAATTGATGCTCATACAAGTGAATTCCTCTTGATAAACATAGAGGACAATACCGCAACGTTTGATGATAAGGGGTGGAATAAAGAAAATCCCCAAATAATTCTTTATAGATACCGTCTGTTCGTTTTGATAAATTAACTTGATAAAGTTCTTCAAACATCACTGAACAGTTAACTTTTGAAGTCTCATAAAGGTGAAATATCCGTTTAAATCTTTCTAATATACACCATTTGCTTAGGTGTGTATCAAGTTGATAATAATTAATTCCAATCATGCTGTTCTCATCCATGTAATGTACATTGTAGATTTAATAATATCTTCCCAATCCGTGACTTCAATAGCAGTTAATTGCTGGCCAAAATCACCACACTGAAGTAATGCTTCACGAACTATGGGAATAAAGCTGTATAGAGGAATTTCAGAATGTGGATTAATAGAATGCTCCAAATTAATATTTTTTAATGCCATATAAAGGTTATCGCTATAATCAGAAAGATGTAACCCTGACTTAAAAAAGTAATTTGTATAGGATACCCCCGAACCTTCAGGAAATTCTATTTTAGAATCAAAAGCTTTTAACACTTCTTTTATTTCATGCTTTGACCTTATACCATAAAATTCCTGCGAATCTACCATAAATCGCCCAACAATTTGAGCCATTCCCATTTCTAAAAAGGTTTGCTTTTGAAGATTTAACTGTTCTTGACCGACTAAGAATGTTATCAGTTGAACATCTCTAAAATACAATTCATTATACAAGCTAATCAACCAATCATAATGATACTCTGTTAAATTTTGGGCTTCATCTATCATCAAAACAAGCCTATCTTGCTGGCTATCTCTTGCAATAACTAAAAAATAGTCTAGTAATTGAATTCTTTTTTGGGCTTTATTTCGATTATTTGGTTTAGGGTGATTGACTGCTTGCAGTAAATTGGAATAAAAAGATGATTCAGATGGTTTGGATTCTTGTACAGCAGACATATAGAAATAAGGTATATTATATACCCCTTTTAATAATGTTTCACCTATTAGCATCATAGCACTTGTTTTTCCAATTCTAGGCTTACTATAAATAACTGCTCCTGTAATACGATTTTCTAACCACCACTGAATTGTTTGAGATAGCTCTTGTATCTGTGGGGTTGGTATTAAAAAATTTCCTGATTCAATCGGATGTTTAATTGTCATAGCCCTTAAACCTCTTTTTTTCTATAAATTAAGCCCCTTTATTTCAATGGGTTTTGTTCTTAATCTTCTGTGAGTTTTCAACTCATCGTCTTGTTTATTGTCAGAAGGAGTAGTATTGTTTGTATCTATACTTGATTTTATACTAGGGTCATCATCTAGGAAGTTATCTTGATGATTTTGAAGCTCTGCTATTTTTGAACCCGTTTTTTTATCAACGACTGTTTTATTGAATAAGTAATTATCATAAGTTTCTAAAATATTTAACTGATTCAATTGAGAAAATTGTCCTTCTCTAGATAACTTATTAATTAGTTTTCTTTCTTTTAAATTATGCTTTCTTCCACGCCATTTCTTTTCTACAAATAGGTCGTCATAATACTCTCCCGAAGCATAGAAAGCTTTAATCACTCTAATATCCTTGAAATTAATTTGAAGAAGTAATTTTTCTCTTAACATAGCCTTATCATTAGTAAGCTTACTACTTGTGTACTTGGCTCCAGCAAAATTAATATGCAAATAATTAATTTTATTATTCGCTACTACCGTTCTTGAATCTTTAATAATATGAAAATCAGAACCATCTCGTAAAGAAACAGGAAGGTAAGTATAAAGTCTGTTATTTATCTTTTGTCGGAAATCTTCCAAAGGACTGTTACCATAAAGAGAACTATGGGGGGTATTGTTATACTCAGCTATAGCTGAAAAGGTTATTCTTTTTAAATCATCAACTGAAATGCGGTATCTTTTAGCTTGTTTTTCAGGGAAATGTCGTCTAGGGTCTATTGGAGATGTTCCTGTGGTTGAAGGTAATTCATGAAAACTTCTTTCCTCCAAAGTTTTGAAAAAACGTTCAATAATAGCTCTCCTAGTAGGTTCAGCAACTTTTCCAAAACAAACTTTTACGCCTAACTTTTTAACAAGAGTATTTAGAACGGAATCGGCCAAATGAGCTTTAGCATTATCCAAATAAAGTTCGTCAAATAATGCATATTCAACGTCGGGAAAAAGCTGATTAGGAAGAAAATTAATATCAAACTCTTTATCTTTAGATAAATCTTCATCATCTGTAGGAATGATACTTTTTTCAATACAAGATAGTAAATCCATTGAATCATATTCTGATTTAAGAACAAGTTCAAATCCTAAAATACAACGAGTAGAACGGTCTATTGTGCATAAAATCCATGGGCGTTCAATTACTGCTTCTCTCCACGTTCCTGAAGGTGTTTGAAATTCTGTTATAAAATAAGCATCAATTCTATGTCCGTCTATTTCAACTTCAGTTAGTGGTGTAAGAGAAGTTTGAGGGAGTTTTTCAAAAGCTATTTTTGTGACTCCACCTTCTTTAATGAAATCTTGATTTTTTAACCAGTCATTGTAATATCTTAATAGAGACCGATAGCCTTTATCGGATAAAGTAAATGGGTATTCATTCTCTTTAATATCGTTTTGATAACACCATCGCAAAAAAGAACGATGTATGCTTTTAAAATTGGGACTGTGCTTTACTTGATAAGTTTTGAATTTCTTCAGCATCAATTCGTGCAACTCGTTATGTTGAGCGATAAAAGTATTAAATTTGCGATGACTACTTTTAATTCTAGCATAGGGTAGAATGGCAGAATATCCATAAATATTACCACTACTTTTTAAAGTAAGGCACCTTTCTACAAGAATATATAATGCTCGTGTAGAAATATTACAGGATTCACATATTTCTTTAATAGGGATATTGGTCATAAAATAAAGGTCAATAGCTTCTTTTTTTCTCAAAAAGTCGTTTAATTCTTTATCGGATAAATTTGAAGTCTCTACTGGCTCCCACAGTTTTACATCTAGATATTCCTTTGGAATATCCATTTCCTTGAGTTTATCTCTCATCGTTTATACGCACCTCCGTTTCAAAATCTATCCTTGAAGAAGTCATTGCTAGCCTTAATTTTCCTTCATGAAGAAGTTGGGCAAGTATTGGCAAAACAGTCCTTTCAGATACATTGGGGCAATAATTAAGTAAATGATGAATAGAGGACTTTCTGTTTTCCTCTAGAAAAAGCAAAATGCTCTCTTTACCAAAATGTTCTGCCGTAGAGTATTGCACCAAAGCAGTGTGCAAACTTTTTAGATTCTCTAACATGACTTGTTTATCTTTTAACATATCCTCTGTAAAAACTTCATGCGAGATATGTTGCAATGTCGCCCATTCTTTTTGAATATGTATTTGTTCCATAACCTCTTGCTTTGATAACTCAGCTGTAGGTTTACATTCTATAATAGTTATGCCAGCACTATCTTCTTTTATAAAATCTACAATAGATTTTTTTATTTTACCCTCTATATTTTGTGAAATATTTAAATTAGGTTGTTCACAGTAAAACGATACCTCACTATCAAACTCCAGCAAAAGAAAACAATAATATTCTAAATTACTATATAAAATGACTTCTCTACCTAACTTCGAGCTATAGACGATATACCTATTGTTACCATAAGCTCTGGTTGCTGAAAATTTAGATTTAACTGGCTTAATTTTATTACTATCTAACATAAATAAACACCTTTTTTGAAAACGCTTTAATTCTAATTTAATATAACATTTAGTGCACGAATTATCAACTTTTTTGTCAATTTATACTATACCCAACAATGGTGTGATGGCTCAAAAAGTGTTGTAGAACATTACTCAAACGCACAAGACAGGAATTTCTCCGATACTTTTAACTTTGAACAATGCTTAGAAAATTTAGAAGTCAATTCTTCATGTCCTACTTGTTTTATCTCAAATATAGTCAAGAACTATTGAAAGAATACTCTCAACAGTTCTTGTGTAAAGAGTGCCAATAAATAGAAAAAAACAGTGATTATTTTGTCAATCACTGTTTTTTATTATCCAAACTTTTATTGCATATAGCTCTCTTATGCTAATAATTTTGACATAATAATAAATACTGTTCCTCAATCAATGGAATAAATTTCTTATATAATTTATTATCTTTAGAAATTTGTTTTGATAATTCTGCTATTCTTTTCATAGTGGGATTGTCAGAATTATATTTAGGAAGTTTTATTTTGAAATTTATACTATATGACCTACCACTAAATGTATAAGCAAAGTATTTCCTGACTACCTCTGTATTCAAAATCCCACATAGATAGTGTGCTTCTTCTTCCGTAATATCATTACCTTTATTATCCTTAGAAATATATGGACTATGTTTTGCAGGGATAGGTTTTACTTTGTCATTCCAAGGTGTGATAACATCGGAAACGACACAAGCAGACATTTTGGTATTATCTCTAAAAACAACTTTATTAGGGGAAAATGTATATTCGCCAACCTTAGATAGAGAATAAAATTGATTTCCCATTGCAATCATTCGACTTCTATTTGATTGCCTACTAATCAACTCCCTGTTATCAATCAAATAGTTCGCCAAGAGTTCATTTTCTTTGAACATCTCATCTATTTCAACTGATTTTCTTTTTCCTTGTTTGTAAGGGAAAATGCAATAATTCTTATTGTTTACTATATTGAACGGTTCAATAGTCGGTGCTTTTATTACTGGTAAAATAAAATTCACACCCAACTCATGTTCATAATCAGAATCAGTTTTATAGATAGAATTATTAAATTCCATGTTTTTAAAGAAATAGGTATCTTTTTCGCTACCTTTCCTTGTTGGTTCAACAAAGTAAACTTCGGCGGGAGTAAATTCAACACCGCTCCTAGCTTTATAATCTGATTCTCCAGAAATTTGCTTTAATTTAACTAACATTTCAAAATTTCTTTCAGGAATCATTGTAAAACCAGTTCTATCTTGTGATAGTTGAAAAGCCATTCCTTCAACAACATCAAATCTATCTCTAACTTGTTCAAACGAACTTGAATAATTGATTTTTGAAATAGGAACTCCTTTTTTCTTAATATAATTAGTAATTGGTATGCCATTGAAATAATCAATTTTTTCTCTTTGATAATAGTAAGTTAAGAATTTTTCTTGTGTAATAATGAATGGATTTCCTGCTTTAGACCAATCTTCTACATCTGATAAATACATTCTTGTGTCATCAGACAAGAAAAAATTTCTGAAACCAGCATATGAATCTTGGGTCATTATTGTTTTGGGCATCAAGAAAGCTAAAACTCCATCTGATGTCAGCCAATTATCTACTGTGACATTTGCTATTAAAGCACAAAGATTCAAAGAAATAGCTCCCATGTAAGATTGTCCTGAAAATAGTTTCTTATCCACACAGAGTGCTTTTATTTTTTTTGCGTAATTTTGAGGTAAATACTCCCATTTAACCCAAGGTGGATTCCCAACAATAATATCAATATCTTGGATTCTTGCTATCATCATAAAGTTAGAAATAATTCTTATCCAAATCCCATCCCATTCATTTTTATGTAACTGAACCAATTTCTTAGATAACACTAACAAACTATTTTTTATATTATCATTAAGGTTAGATGCTCCAATACCTTCAGTAAGTTGAGTAAACAATATATCGCTGTCTTCTGCTTTTACAGTTGTTTGTAAACGATATAGCTTTTCAAAGAATCCATTGCTTTCAACAAAACTACAAGGAAAAAGAACTTCTAAATTTCCTTGCCGAGTTTCTACTGTATATTCATAACACTCAATATCATTTACCAATTTTTTTCTCGGAATATCTGCCGAATCCCCTAAATAAACTGGAATTTCAATTTTTTGCCCATCTAATAATGGAAAAATAGCCAAAAAATAACTCACTCTAGCAGTCAACACAGAAAGAGGGTTTATATCAATCCCCTTAACTCTTTTTAATATGTTATGTAGCAATGTATTCTTTTCAGTGGTAGATAAATTATAGACATTGTATTTTCTTAAGATATGCTTAATCAATGACACAACAAAAATTCCACTACCACAACATGGGTCAATAGCCGACCAATTTTGCTGTTGCTTTGAAGGTAGTTTACAAATCGCTTTTTGAACCACATTATCGGCTAACCAAGCTGGCGTAAAATATTCTCCCAAACTATGTCTTACTTCATTTGGCATAATTTCCATATACAAGTCTTTGAAAATATCAATCGTAGAAAATTCGTATGAAAAATTAGCATTAGAATAGTTTTGAAGCTCCAAAATAACTTCAATTAGTGCATTATAAATTTCACTATTCCATTGATTATGGTCGCTATACCAAGAATAGAAATCTCCCTCTAATAAATTACGAACACCTCCACTAGAAAAAACATATCCATCTTCTAGTTTTTCCATAAACTCTTGTAGTTGTTCCTCTGTGACAATGCTCAAATCAGAAAATATTTGTATATCTTTATTATAAGATAACTTTGTAATAACTTTACACGCCATCAATTTCACGATAATAGCATAGACAGTCTGTAAAACATAAAGTGACTTATACTCTAGTTGATTAGATTCTATTGTTTTCTCAAAAATTTTAGATAATGCTTTTCTACGTTTCTGAATATCTAAATTTTGCCCTCTATCTGCTTCAGAAAGTCTAAATAGAACCTGCCATTCTTCCATCAGCATACTTGTTTTTGATGTCATACACTTATCTAGGGTGGTAAATAATTTTCTAGCTAGGTTAAGTGTAATGCTTGAAGAAGCATCCAGTTTAAAATCGTTTACTATATTTTGAGGAGTAAATTGTTTAGAACCTACTTCTAGTAATGAGCGAACCACTCTATCTAAGTCTCGCTCCTCAAAACTTTTATACGATGTAGATACTACTTCCTCCCCAACAAAAGAGAAATATTTTACCTTATTTCCATTGGTCAGTAAACCTTGATAACTACTTCCTGTTTCTTTATTGATTTGTTTTAGATAATCTGCCAGCTGTTTCTCTGCCTTGGCTTTGTCTTTTTCTGTTTCTAACTTGTCTTTAGCTTTGTATTCAATAACTAGACCGTTAGAGATTGCATCTAACCTACCATTAAAAGAGTGTCTAAAATGATTCTGACCGACTTCTTTATGGAATACTATGTCCTTTTCAAAGAAAACTTTAACAAAATGGTAAAGATTTGTTTCAAATATAGAAGCGACCGTAGCTTCAGTAGTCGCACTTTTCAAGTCTTTTATAATATTAGATAACGTTTCTTCTAGTTTTACATTATATTCGCCACTATTAAGTTTAAGAGAGATATCTTTTTCAGAGTTCATAATATCTCCAATCTAAACACAAAAAACAGAACTTACACGCTTAGTAGTAAATTCTGTTTTTCTTTTTGTAGCATAAAAAGAGGTTAAAGAAATAACCTTAGTTAGTGCGCTCTGCTCTGCTCTGCTCTGCTCTGCTCTGCTCTGCTCTGCTCTGCTCTGCTCTGCTCTGCTCTGCTCTGCTCTGCTCTGCTCTGCTCTGCTCTGCTCTGCTGATGGATTGTACCATACTACTCCCCTTAATCAAGTCTTTTTTTAAAATTTAACTGTCATTTTTCAGTTTTTACATATATTATTATATCATAATTAGTCCTTATATTATCTTTTTTTCTGGTGTCGTTTGACAATAGTTTATGCTGGGTAAAATTTAATTTACTCAGTGCTTCAATTATAAACTTTTTTGTCAATATAAAGCAGACACTATCTTCGTTGAAATTTTAAAAAGAAATAAAAAACCTTACTTCAATCCGAAGTAAGGCAAAAAGATTAAGTGCAGAATTATTTACCATAAAGTTTCTGAACTAGTTTATCTAATTCTTTTTCTTTCAAACTATAGTCGGCACCGACTTTTGCTAAAGTATGTATATTTTCTGAGCAATTAGCTATTTTTAAATGTACTGGATTTGAGATATCGAACTTGTGAACGGCTATATTTTTCAGTACATCTACACCTCTGTTTAACCCAACCGCATAAGCATCAATGATACCTCTTATGCTTGAGGAATTTAGAATTCCGCTAACATAATACGCTTCTTGCATACTTGAAGTTGCTAACATCAAAACTTTTGAATCAACAACAACAGGTTTATCTTCCCCTTGAAAAAGATGTAATTCGGCATTAGGAAGTGAACTGTATCTTCCTATAGCAACAGCAGAAAAACTTTTGCTTTGTTCTTTCCAAATAACTTTGTAAGAAGAAAATGTATAGTCCCCTACATTGTCTAGACGATACCATGGTTGTGTTTCAGGATTAAAAAATTTGCCACTCTGAATCCTACTAGCAAGAAGTCCAGTTTTATAATACTCTAGCCATTGGTACGTTAATGGTGCTTCATCAGCTAATATATCTTCTGGTAAACCATACGGAGTGTCGAGTTTGTGTGGAACAAGCATAAATTCATTAGAAACTACTTTCCATCTCTGAATGTTTCTCCCTCCGAGCATAGGATAGATAAAGGTATTTTCGACAACCCCTTTATGCTCTCCTTTAGACTTGAGGTCTTGCCTTCTTTGTCTTGACATATCGTTTATTATTCGTAGGTTATTATCAACGTCTAATTGTGGTTTTTGGAGTATATAAACACCTTTTGCCCCCGCTGGCTCAATGCCTTTTCTCCCTCTGTATGAAGGCTCTTCACCATTTAAAAGAATGTTACTTGATATAGATAACTCATCATCAGTCAAAGTCAACCATGCTGATTGTTTGTCAGAAAAATCTATTGGTTGAGCAGATAAGCGGGTGCTAACAATATACTCCTGTACTTGTTGCCATGTATAATGTGCCTCGAAATTTCTTTTTTTCTTATAACTCCACTCATACCAGTTATTCATAGGATAGGAAGTTTTCTCCCCTTTTCTAAGAAGTAGCCCTATTGTTCGAACGGTATGTTTGGGTTTAAATATCTTAATATCATTATAGTCATCAATCAACTCGACTTTAACAGGAACTTTTTGACCGTTTCTTGTAATTTCAAATTTACGGAATCCTTCTCCTCCTTTCGTAGATTTAATAAAAGTCCAAGGTAATAAGAAATATAATTTGCCATCTGTTTTCAAATACTGGTCTAAGGCAACATAGGTGACAGCCATTCCAAAATCATCGTGTGTTGTTTTTTTGTCATAAGCATTTTTTTCAAAAATACCATAACTCTTCCAAACATCAAGAGTTCCTTTTCTATAGACTTTACTCATTGATTTCCAAGCAATCCAAGGTGGATTACCTACAACAAAATCAAATTTTTGTTTAAGCATTACAGGAGCAAAACTGTTTTTTAAAATTCTCCCCCAGAAAGAATCTTGTGCAGTTCGATGTAAGCGTGTCATCATTTCATACATTGTTTTTATAGATTCAATTTGTTTTTGAGACAGGGAAAGTTTTTTCAACACTAATCTTTCAAATGTAACGAATCCCCTTGTGCTATCTATTGAAAAACTTAATTCATCTAAAAATTGGCTTGCTTGAGAAAAGGTTTCAAATTTTGGAATTACAAATTCTCCCACTGATGTCCTAGCGACAAACGTTTCCTCGCTTTCTTCGGAATAGACAATAGGAGATAAAACAGAATCCGAAATATAAATTGGAATCGAGAGTGGAGTAGCTTTTTGATTTAATTGTATCTCAAGTGATGAAAGCAAAGTTAAAATATAATTAGCTTTTGCTGAAACGGCAGAAATAGGATTTAAGTCAAATCCGACGATGTTTTTTGTTATTTTTTTAGCATCCTCATGTGTTATAGAATTACCTCTTGCGTTTAAAACTCGTTTTAAAGCTTGAATAACAAATGCACCTGAACCACATGTAGGGTCTATGATTTTTTTGTCTATATCTCCAAAATAGCCAATTCTATCAAGAGAATGCTCAACAATCCAGTCTGGAGAAAAATATTCACCTAACAAGTGTCTAATTTGTTCAGGAATTAAAGTCATATATATTTCTTGCAAGACATCTTGAACTTCCTCAGGACGTAGTTTATATGTCGCTAAGTCAAATTGTTGAATGAGATTGAAAATATTTTTGATAATGTTTGTAACGATATTCTGCTGGTCTTCACTTGCAAGATAAGTAAACCACTCATAATAATGAATCTCAAAAAAGTTGGAAATGATTGACGAATTTTCTGTTTCTCTTCCTTCAAATAATTCAATTATTTCACTCCAAGACAGTTTAAAATCTAAAATAGTTGCTGGGTCAGTTATATTTTTTATAAATGAATCAATAAGTATTTTAAGAGTGATATTGAAATATGTTTGTGTAGCAAATAAGAAAACCTTTGAATCAATACTTTTATCACTATCCACGCCATAAAGTTCTTTAATAGCAGATGATGTAGCATTAAATTCTGTTTCTTGACTTTCATTGCCGAACATAGCTCCAAATGTTCTATCCCACTCTTTATATAAAGTTGTTGTTCGTCTAGCTTGATTAGTGGCAGTTTCGATTTTTATTTCGGATTTAATAATCTCGTATAATTTAACAATACCTTCTGATACCACTTTAGACTTCGGATTAATCACTTGTGACAACGTTTCTTTAGACAATTTAATTTTTTCAGTAGATTTAAATAACGTTATAATTTCTTCTACGCCTTCTTTAAACGGAAATTTTTTATATTTGAACTTATAAAATACATCTATTGTTTTAGAATTATAAATATCTTCAAAACGGGTTCTTGTTAAATCTAAAGAAGCAACTTTAGATGATTTTGCAAAACGAGCAATTATCCATGAATTCCCATCAAAACCAATCCCGAACGTATCTAATATAGAATCATCAATTTCATCCCCGTCAATCTTGTTAATTATGTATTGATATAATCCGCTGTCATTTGTTTTCTGTTTTCTCCCATAAAGTGCTTCCTCTACTCCCGATTCCCTTAAAAAATATCCTTTTTTCTTATATTCTAAAACTAGATTAGCTATTGTTCCATCAGCTCGACCACCTTTGGCAAAGCTATACTCTGAGTGAAAAGAGGCAGTTGGAGCATAAATCTGTTGTATGGGTAAAATAATGTCTGAATATGTATAAATTTTTACATCATCTTCATTAGACAGTTCTCTACTAGAAAATTGTTTAAAAATTGACTCTGGTGTAGCAACTATCATTTGACACCTACTTCTTGATTTTTAAACAACAAAAAAGTCTTTTCGTTAAAGAAAAGAGCCTTTTTTAGAGGTTGACAAAAAACACTACTAATTACATAGTGTGCTGTGCTGTGCTGTGCTGTGCTGTGCTGTGCTGTGCTGTGCTGTGCTGTGCTGTGCTGTGCTGTGCTGTGCTGTGCTGTGCTGTGCTGTGCTGTGCTGTGCTGTGCTGTGCTGTGCTGTGCTGTGCTGTGCTGTGCTAATGGATTGTACCATACTAATCTCCTTAATCAAGTCTTTTTTTAAATTTAACTGTCGTTTTTTTCAGTTTTTACATATATTACTATATCATAATTAGGCCTTATACTATCTTTTTTTCTGGTGTCGTTTGACAATAGTTTGTTTGGCATCTTCATCTAAAATTTGTAACTCCCACGGGTAGGAGAAAGCAAGCTTTTCTTTAAAATAAAAACATAAGACAGTATAATCCTTAGCCTGTTTTAAGTTCCAATTGATTAATCCAAATTGTTCTCTCCAAAGCGTCAAATGCTCAAACAGTTGTATGATGTCGCTATCTGAAAGAACAATTCGAACACCTAATATATCATTTAAAATAGCCTCTGTTGGGTAACTTTTTTGATGCTTTAAAAAGTAATCTATTTTTTCTTGAATAGATTCTGATGATTTTACCCGATATTGAAAATCTATATTTTCTAAATCAGCAAATATCAAATAATCGTTGATTGATTCATGAAAATTTAATCGATATTTCAAAATATCGTTAATCGAAACTTCTGATAAAGTTCGATTCAACTCAATTTTTTTAATCTTACCTGTTTCAAAGTAATCTCTAGCATATTTTAAATGAATTTTGTTAACTTCTGATATTAAACGCTCTATTTTTTCTAACATTAACTCCTACTCCTTCAATATATTATATCTTAAAGAGATAAGTTTTTATGCTGGGTAAAATTTAATTTACTCAGTGCTTCAATTATAAACTTTTTTGTCAATAGTGCACAAATGATAAACTTTTCTGTCAATTTTTTATGACAAATAAGTTGTAATCTAAAACGAAAAAGACTGATAATTCAACTTTTTAAATGAGGTATTTATTTGTCAACGCACAATGTTGATAATAAATTGACAAAAAACATGTAAATCCCCACAAATAATGCATGAATTATAAACTTTTTTGTCACATTTTTTTGACAGAAAAGTTTATAATTGGCGCACTATTTTGATTCGCTTTTTTTAATAACCTTTCTTGCTAAGCTATTGGCTTGTTCATTCCAAAAAATGCCAGCATGCCCTTGGCACCATTCAATTTCTAGTGTTAATTCTTTCCCTAATTCTTTATATAATCTAAATACTTGACGGAGATTTGAATAATACCAATTCCACTGAAAAGTTTGTCTTTTTTCTTTAAATTTTTGCTTTTTATAATGGGATTTCCCGTGATAATTTAACATTTTATGAAAACGTTTCAATTTTTGGGAATCTGTCATATTAATGTTTGGAATTATGTAGTGTTTCGATAATATCAAAAAAGGCGACTTCCAACGGAAATCGTCTTTTTCAATTTCAATAAAATCGGCTCTATAATTTCTGTAGTGGGTAAAATCCTGCTAAGAAGTTATGGAGCTTTTGAGTATACAAAAAGTCCCATATGACTTAAAATTTAAAGCGACGAAACCATAAATAGAAAGAATCATATGAGACAACTCTATCATACTACAGAATTAATCGGAATTAAAGACAAAAATATCACTTTAACTAAAGTTTTTCAACACAAGACACATATTGAGGTGCAAGCTACGCTTGATTATACTCCTCCTAAGTGTTGTCATTGTCAAGGAAAACAAATCAAATACGACTTTCAAAAGCCTTCCAAGATTCCTTTTATTGAGATTGGTGGACTTCCTAGTCTTATTCGTTTGAAGAAGAGAAGATTTCAATGCAAAGACTGCCATAAAGTGACGGTTTCTGAGACCTCCCTTGTTCAGAAGAACTGTCAAATCTCTGAGCTAGTGAAGCAGAAAACAGCTCAACTCTTACTTAATCGAGAAGCTTTAACACACATCGCTGAAAAGCTTGCCATCTCGACCTCAACTGTTTATCGCAAACTTAAACAATTTCAGTTCAAGGATGACTATTCGACTTTACCTGAAGTACTATCTTGGGATGAATTCTCTTATCAAAAAGGAAAACTAGCTTTTATTGCTCAAGACTATAACACGAAGAAAATCATCACTATTCTTGATAACAGACGACAAACAACCATTCGCAATCACTTTTTCAAATACTCAAAAGAGGCTCGGGAGAGGGTAAAAATCGTGACGATGGACATGTCTGGTAATTACATACCTTTAATCAAAACTATTTTTCCCAATGCTAAAATTGTTCTTGACCGTTTTCACATTGTCCAACACATGAACAGAGCGCTAAAACAGACACGTATTCAAATAATGAAACAATTTGAGAAGAAGTCTCTTGAATATCGTGTTCTAAAATATTACTGGAAACTCATTCAAAAGGATAGTCGAAAATTATCGCCAAAACCCTTTTATTCAAGGACTTTCAGAGAAACGTTAACGCCTAAAGAGTGTTTAGACAAGATTTTTAAACACGTTCCACAACTTGAAAAATACTACAACCTTTATCAATTACTTCTTTTCCACTTACAAGAAAAGAACACTGAACAATTCTTTGGATTAATTCAGGAAGCTTTACCTCAACTTAATTATCCTTTTAAAATAGCACTAACAACCTTCATTCGTTATCAGAAATACATCACTAACGCTATCAAACTCCCTTATTCTAATGCTAAACTTGAAGCAACCAACAAGCTCATCAAAGATATTAAACGAAACGCTTTTGGTTACAGGAACTTTGACAACTTTAAAAAACGCATTTACCTCGCTTTGAACAGCAAAAAAGCGAGAACAAAATTTGTTCTCGCTAGAGCTTAACTTTGCCACCCACTACTGTTGACAAAGAGCCATAAAATCAATCATTTAAAATACTTAAATAATAGTCTTTATCTTTCAATGTATCATTTTTAATATCTGATAGAATAGTATCCAATAAGGACTTGCATAATACTCTGAGATTACTAATCTCATATATTCCTAAATGCTTGATTTTTTCAGAGTCAAATTCAAATGGATTTATGCTCTGTCCACTATAGTATAATTTAGCTATTTCAGATAAACTATCGTTACTAATATTTGGAAACTTGATTATGTCCCAATATTGAACAGCAAAACTCCCACCTTGTCCACCAACGGATATTTTATCCATAATACCTTTGTGTTTCATATAATTTAGAAATGTAGTAATCAGAATAGTGTTTTGCATAGAATGCTTATTAGTTATAGGAGTAATTATTATTCCGTGAAAGTTTGTAGTAAACCTCCAACTATTATCACAAATTGCAAAAGTTTTTCCTACATTTCCCTCAGCAGAAAAAAGAATATCATCTTTTTGTAGATACCAAATTTTACCTTTAGTTCCAAGAAAAGTTGATTTGTTAACCAATCCAAATTCAGAAATATCACTCGGATATACCAACATTGCATAATTTGGCGCATATATAGAGGTTTTTATTGACCTTCCAATATCTCGTTTAGCTAAGTTTGGACCCCTTTTCGTAATATAGCCTAACTCGTTTAAATTTAAGCTCCCGGATGGGAAATTTGAGATTTTATCAAAAAATTCTTGTACATCTGTTGAATATATTCCTGCATCAAGTCTATATTTATCCAATAAGTCGGAAACATTTGGATTACGATTTGAAATATTGACAGCATCCAAAATATTGTCGAAAATTGTGTAAATCTCTCTTTGGTTATGTATTGCTTGAAATTCTGAAAATGCAAGGTTTTTCACCAAGTTTTCTATGAGTTTGATAACCCAAGTTTCATTATCTTTAGGAATAGGAATTAAGCATTCTAAAAATCTATTGCCAGAGTGCCTGATTGTAGACCCCTTTGGTGTCATGGCATCTAACTGTTTTCTAAAATATTCATCTTTAAGAAATGCAAATAGATAATATTTGTTTATATCATAGCCAATATTTAGTCTCATTAAACCAGAGGAAAATATGTAATCATTTTGGTTATCTGATAAAAACAGTGACACATCCCCTATGTTTGCGTCAACTGACAACAAAATATCTTGCTCAGATAACGTGAATTTTTCAATATCAACTAACTTTTTGTCATTAAGGTATAAAGATTTGTTATTTTGAGTTATATAGTTAATATTATCTAAACAGCTATTTCTTATGTAATTAACAGATGATTTTAAATCGGTCAGGTATAGACTTGAGCCAGTTTCGATTCCTTTTTGATAAGGAGCTTCTTTGTTTAATAGTTTAGCTAATTTTATAATACTGGTATTCTTTATTGCAACTTTTTTATAATTATTTGCTGAAAGGTTTCTATTGTTTGATAAAATCTGACGAATAGATACTTCTTGAGGTAATAAAATACTTTCCATAATTACCTACCTGATAAAAATTTCATTCGTAATGTGTCTTCTTGAAGTAAACACCATTCTCTGAACTCTGATATAATTTCTGAAAAATCCTCATTTAGCAAGTTTTCCCCTGTTTCTGAATTTATTATTGTTTCAAATGTTTGTGGGTTTAACTTATAATCGTTTTCAAAAATAACGTTTCTATTAACTGTTTTTTTCGTGTACCCTACATTGGCTACCTCTCTTACGAAAACTGAATAGTCATCTTGGATTAGTTTTTTTAGTTCTGACTTAGGTGGCTTATAGCCTATAATGATAGTCGTATTTACACCAGTCTCTGCAAAGATATTAGAAGGTAAATCAATCAATGCGACTATCCGTACTTGATGCAAAAGCCACTCTCTAACAAATTCAAAGCTCTTATTAGATGCGATGCTATTGCTTAAAACTATACCAAATCTTCCGTTTTCTTTAATAGAGCGGACAGCATTTTCTAAAAATACAACGCCTAAATCTAGTCCATCTTTAGGATTAGTCTCAATATATTTATCGTATGTCTCATAAAATTTAGCAACTCTAAGGTCTTCGGATTTCTTTAAATCTAGATTACGACCTTTACCAAATGGTGGATTAGTAAGAATAACATCGTATTTCATTAACTCCGTTCCGTCTGGTCGATTATCCCAATTTCCACTTAGATGATAATTTTCATCTAAAGCGATTATTTTTCCATCATCAAGTAACTTATGGTCGATTGAACCTTTATCTTCTACATAATGGATATTAGCATTACCATCGCCATTTAATAACATATTCAATTGTGCAAGAACTGTCATATTATAGTCATTATCTAAACCAAACAAATTGTTATCTTTAAGTTTGAAGTCGGAATTTGCGTAGCTCACTGATAAAAAATCTGCTATACCACAACACGGGTCACAAATAGTTTCTGTTCTTTTAGGATTTACTAAGCTAACTACAAAGTCGATAATAGGAATTGGTGTTAAAAACTGAGCATTCTCTTCTTTCTTGAATTTTGTTGCGAAATTATAAAACACCAGTTGATACAAATCACCTCTAGATGATTTTGTAAAAGAATATCGTTGAAACTCCTGAACAATTATTTGTGCCACTCTAATATGGCGAGAATTATTCCAGTCAATTTTATTTTCCGAAAGAATATTTTTATATTGTTTTTTAGCACTCTTATATATTGACTTTAAGCGTTCAATAAAAGTTCTGGTATCTGATTTTAACAAATCTCCATTGACTAGCATTTCATGTTCTGAAATATGAAATTTTAATTCTTGACCATACTTCTCAGATTCATTTTCATCAAAAATTTTTAACGCAAGCAGTTGAATTAGAAGTAAATACCCTTCCTCGTTAAATAAACTATCCTCAGAAAGTTGTCGTAAAATATTATTTAATGATTTTCTGAGATTCTCATCGGAAATTCTATCGACAATATCTAAATCTTCTATTTTTAACTGTGATTTTTCTAAATTAACACCGTTTATCTTTTTATCTAATTCATCATAACTCGGAATAACATGGTAAGGGTCAGTCAGTTCAAGCTGGTATTGTTCTAATATTCGCTGGCTAGTTGGAAAATTTTTGCTGTTATCATACCTTGAAATTGTTCCATCACTATCTTTTTTAAAAAGATATAATCGACCTTCATTGTAATAAACTCCTAATGTAAAAAGGCTGTCAGACTCCTTGATAGTAGCTCTAATTTGTGAATTAAAAACCTGTTCAATTGTTTTATCACTTTCTTTTTTGAACTCAATCATGACAACTGCAAGTTTTCTCAATTCACTAAGTGCATCTTGATTCTTATTATCTCTATATTCTTTATATAACTTTCTCCAATTACTATCAGAAAAAATAACTGCATCAATTTTTATTGGATTAGAGTTTTTGTTTCCTTTAGGAAAATAAATTTCCGTCCCAATCAAATCTCTATTGAATAACTGGGCATCAATAAGACCATAAATAAATTCCCACTTGTAAAACTCTTCATTAGGTTCGTTATCCTTATTTTTATGGAAATGTTAGTTAAGAATTTGCCATCAACTGGAACGAATGATTTTTCTAACTTCTCTCGTGTCAGGTATTTGCTTCTAAATTTCAATCTTGCAGAAGAAAAATTTATACTCATTGGAAAGCCTCGCTTTCCAATAAAACAGAAAAAACTTTCTCACAAAAATGCGAAAAAGCCTGTTTTAGAAGTTGACAAAAAACACTACTAATTACATAGTGTGCTCTGCTCTGCTCTGCTCTGCTCTGCTCTGCTCTGCTCTGCTCTGCTCTGCTCTGCTAATGGATTGTACCATACTAATCTCCTTAATCAAGTCTTTTTTAAAATTTAACTGTCATTTTTCAGTTTTTACATATATTATTATTATATCATAATTAGCCCTTATATTATCTTTTTTTCTGGTGTCATTTGACAATAAGTTTATGCTGGGTAAAATTTAATTTACTCAGTGCTTCAATTATAAACTTTTTTGTCAATAGTGCACAAATGATAAACTTTTCTGTCAATTTTTTATGACAAATAAGTTGTAATCTAAAACGAAAAAGACTGATAATTCAACTTTTTAAATGAGGTATTTATTTGTCAACGCACAACATTTAATGTCCTTAAACGTTGTTTTTATCGTTTTTTGGCAATTAATATTTTTTTTCGGAACTGCTTTTACTTTTTCTGTATTGTCTTATTTTTTGCGCTAAAAAACGTCAACAAATATTATGTTATTTATTGACGTTGATTTTATATTGAATTTGATTTTATATTGAATTTGCTGACTTTGGATTTTTAATGCTTGCATGTTCGTTTTATTCAACTTATTCAACGAATTCGATGATGTTTCCGCTGCAGTTTTTGATAAGTTCGTAATCATGTGTCACAACGATGATTAATTTCCCTGTTTTTGCCATGTCATGCAAATCTTCAATCATACGTTCCATTTGCAGTCTGCAAAGTCCACTTGTTGGCTCGTCTAGAACGATAATTGGCTTATTTGAGGCTTTAGCCATGGCTAATAACAATCGTTGTTTTTCACCACCTGATAAACTTTGCGGATGTCTTTCGATTTTGTCGATTAAGCCAAATTGTGTAAGCGCATCTTTTTTAGTTTTTTCATCATCACTCACAATGGAAATTTCTGACCAGACCGATTCGGTGAATAATTGGTAATTAACATCTTGAACAACCTCACTAATCCAGTCATATGTGGGTTTTACAGGTTGATTTTCATAGAATGTTTGCCCTTTGAACGTTTTATTGAGCCCCGATAAGCAACGTAAAAAGGTTGTTTTTCCGACACCATTTTTTCCAATAATAAAGTTAATCCCTTTATCCAATCCAAGGTTGAAATCAAAGATATTATCCTTGCTATCACGGTGTTTATAGCAATAATTTTGGCAAATTAAATCGCTTGATGCAGGCAAAGTCTGCGATTTTTTGGAATGTTTTTGATAAGGCAAGCTTTCGATTAGCTCTGTTTTGCTGATTTCGTTCAATTGACGAAGATTCTGTGTTTTGGTGAAGTCGGCTGTAATGTCAATTGCTGGATAACTAGTCACTTTTTTATCTTTGATAACGATTAACTGGTTCATTAATTCTTTTAAATAATACAATCTATGTTCGGCAATAATGACGATTTTGCCCATTTCTTTCAATTTTACCAAGACTTTTTTAAAGCGTGCAATAGCTTCTCGGTCAAGCGATGACGACGGTTCGTCAAAAAGATAGATGTCGTTATCCATGCAAGCAACACTGGTAATGGCTAAAAGCTGCTTTTCGCCACCTGATAAGGCGAAAATATCGCGATTCAGCAAATCTTCCATTTCTAACAATTGCGTGAATTGATTGATACGCCGAAAAATGGTTTCTGGTGGTAAATGGCGATTTTCTAAGGCAAAAGCCATTTCATCCGTGGAATTGACAGCATAAAATTGTGTTTTAGGATTTTGAAAGACGGTAGCCACGATATTGCTACGTTCAGACATATCCAAATCAAGCAAATCTTTACCTTGATAGGTAATTTCACCTGATAGTTCGGCTGGTTGAAAATAAGGAATAACACCATTGATAACCTTTAAAAGACTGCTCTTTCCGCTTCCTGATGTCCCAGTTAATACTGTGATTTCACCAGATTTAAAGCTGAGATTGACATTTTCCAGAACAGGTTCGTCATAAGTTAACGTAAAATTTTTTATTTTAAGCATATTGACTCCAAAAATTTAACACTAATACTGCTAACATCGCTAATATAAGAACATAATCAAGGATTCTTAGTTTTATATTTGAAATCGTTGAACGTTTTTGCCCAACGACCATTCCTCTTGTTGTGGCAGAGATAGCAACGTCGTCTGCTGTGCGTGACAAGCAAAGCAATAAAGGAACAAAACGATATTCAATCATGCGCAACAGTTGGCGGAAAAATCGTCGCCCAACAAGCCCATGCAGATACATGGCTTCTGTGACTTGCTGATAATCTTCTTTGACCGTATAAAAGAAACGAAACATGACCGAAATCGGAATGATTAGGCTATCAGGGAATTTCATTTTTTGCAAAGAAGCCACTAAATCGCTCATAGATGTTGTTAAAAGGCTGTATTCTCCCATGACTATGCCTGGTAGCATGCGCAACACAATATAATCGAAAAGAACAAAGCAACCGCTGCTAGCAATCCTGAAAACGAAAAATAGACCGCACATTTTTCTAAAATAAGCGCTACTATCAACCAAGCCATTCCCTTGAAAGCTTTCCTAAATTTCTTTTCACTTAATAAGAGCATATAAGGCAGCGCCATTAAACACCAAGCCACCCAAGGGTAAGTTTTTTGTAAGTTTCCAAATAACAGAACAAAAGAAATCACAATTGTCATCAATGCTTTTGTCCGAAAGTCTAATTTCATATTGATTTAAAAGGTGAAGCAAGCCACAAATAGCCACTTCACCCATTCTCCTTTTATCTATTTTTATAACAATTAAGCCATGCCTAATTTTTTAAAATGTTTTTGAAGCATTTTAATACCAATCGTTGCTCCAAGGTAGCCACCGATTGCTCCCAAAAGCAAGACAGGAAGAAATGTCCAATTTGGCAATACGCTCATCATTTTATCAGCGTAAGCTTGACCATAACCTTGGTCGATTAATCTTTGAATATAAGCGTCACGTGTAATATAAATCGGAATCATCATAAAACCTGATGCCAATGAATAAATCGTAAAGCACCATCTTGTGTGGTTTAGGCTTTCGTAATTTCCTTTTTTAAGAATGTATTCCCCAATAAGAGCAAGCAACATTGTCCCTGGTAAGACATAAATACCATGACCAGTCACCATAAATAACAAACCGATAATAGTACCCATGATGAGCACCATTCCAAAATGGTGAATTTTTGTGCTATAAAGCATAAATACTGGTCCTGAACAAAGAGCACAAATAAATGGAATAAACGGCATAAATATTGGGATAAAACCAATTATGCCACCGACAAACATTGCTGCAAAAACAAGCAATGAAAAGAGACCTGCGTTGATTAAATCTTTAACAGAAAACGATTGTTTTTTCATGTGATAGTATTCTCCTAAGCGTTCTTTTTATATTTGAAATCTTCGATTTTTTGTGAGGTTTCAATCAATTCACGATAGACAGCTGAACTTTCTAGCAAATCAGTATGCTGACCAATACCGTCAATTTGTCCATCTTTCAGAACAACGATTTTATCGGCATTTTCAACTGATTTCAAACGATGTGAAATAATCAAAACAGTTTTATCTTTCAAGAGGTAATTCAAACTTTCTTGAATCAATTTCTCGTTTTCGATATCAAGTGATGACGTGATTTCATCAAGAAGAACAATCGGTGCTTGTTTCAAAATCGCGCGAGCAATTGATAAACGTTGACGTTCACCGCCAGACAATTTTGCACCATTTTCACCGATTTTAGTATCAAAACCTTGTGGCAATTTAGCGATAAAATCTTGACAATTCGCCAGACGTGCTGCTTCTTTAACTTCTTCATCTGTTGCCTCAGGTCGTCCCATACGGATATTTTCTAAAACAGTGTTATTAAATAAAGTCACGTCTTGAAAAACAATTGAAATTTTATCAAAGAGACTGTTGGTGCTGATTTGCTTGATATCATGTCCACCAACGAGAATTTGTCCTTCTTCGTAATCATAAAGGCGTGAGACTAAACGTAATAAAGTTGTTTTTCCGCAGCCTGACGGTCCGACAAGCGCTGTGATTTCATTTTGATTAGCTGTAAACGATATGCCTTTAATCACTTGCTGAGCATCTTTATAACCAAATTTCACATCTTTGAGCTCAATATCAAACGTCTCCAGAGTGACATCTTCTCCGACTTGTTGTTCAATGCTACGAAGAGTATTGATATTTTTAACTGCAGAATTAATATAGAAAATTTCCGCGACGTCAAAATACACATTTTGCAAGGCATCTGAAATTTTTATCGCTAACAAGAGATAAACAATGAAAACAATCAACGAAACTTTTCCTTGGAAATAAAGCATTGAACCAAAGAAAATCACAATACCGATTGTCAATCGTACCAACGGATTGGCGATACTGAGCGGCATTCCTTGCGTAAATTCTGATTTGATATGGATGCGTTCACTATCTTCCATTTGTTGATACAAACTATCATGGAATTGCTCCGCTAAATTGTAAGCTTTGATTTCTTGTTGCAATTCAATCGCTTCTTGGAAACTATCCGAATTGGCACGGAGTTGTTTCCAATATTTTGTAACAGCTTTTTCTTGCGCTTTTTTAGAGAAAATTAAACAAGCTGCACTCACTAATACTGGTATTAAAATACACAAGCTTAGTGGCACGTTAAAGAAAAGCATGGCAATTGTAACCAATGTAAAATAAATCACAAAACCAACCGTTTTTGAAATGGCATGGCTAAGAGCGTGTTCTAAACGCTCCACATCACTCATCAAGGTTTGAGATAAGTCTGTCAAATCACGTTGTGAGAAATATGACAAAGGCAATTTTTGAAGAATCTCAGCAATATTAACTCGAATATCAAAACTTTCTTGATAAGTAGCGGTGTATGTCGCATTGTAATCAATGTACATAAAACTGTAAGCAACCACAATAATGGCAATAAGCCCAATAATCATTGTCGAAAGTGACAATGGATGCCCTTCAATCACATTTTGCACGTAATATACTAGTAAGCCAATCGGTGCCATTTCTGCAATGAATACTAAAATCGCAGTGAAGCAAGCTTTGATGACATTATTGGCGCCATTTTCAGTCACTCCAAATACATTTTGTAATTTGTTTTTCATGAGACCCTCCATTCATTAGCAGATGCGTAAAGTTCTTTAAAGTGTTTGTATCGACCAGCAGCAGCCGTTAATTCTTGGTCACTACCACGTTCAACAATAGCGCCTTTGTCAATAACAAGAATCTCATCAACACCTTTGATTGATGACAAACGGTGCGCAATGATGATAACCGTCTTATTGGCGATAAGATTAGCAAATGCTTTTTGAATTTGGTATTCGTTGTTAACGTCCGTAGCGGCTGACGCTTCATCTAGGATAACGATTTTAGCGTCTTTCAAAATAGCGCGAGCAATGGCGATACGTTGCTGTTCACCGCCAGATAAATACACTCCTTTAGAGCCAATCACTGTATTTTCTCGTTCAGGGAATTTATCCAAAATTTCTTGACAAGATGCCAGTTTCAAAGCATTCATGACTTGCTCATAACTTGCTTTTGGATTACCAAGTTTGACATTGTCAAAAATTGACATTTTAAAAAGTTTTGATTGTTGGAAAACAAAGGCAACGTGTTTCATTAGGGCTTCTTGGCGATAATTTTCAATCGGTTTTCCACCTAGTAAAATGCTACCGCTGTTAATCTTATAAAAACCAGCAATTAATTTTGCAATCGTTGATTTTCCACTACCACTACTTCCGACGAAAGCATAAACTTTATTTTCATCAAGTGTGAATGATAAATCTTCGATGATATTTTGCTCTTCATAACCAAAGGAAACATTCTCAAAACGAATACTACCATCCGCAAAGACTTCCTCTTGTCCGGTAGAGACACGGTTACTAGTCATTTCTTCACAAATCGTTTCAATTTTTTCAGTCGAAATGTCACCTTTATAGATGTACATGAAAACATACATAATTTTCATAGAAGTCAAATACATCAACCCAACTGCACAGAAAAAGAAAATGAACTGTGGCACAGACTCCAAATGCTGACTTTGTGGCACAAGCGCAGTATAAATCGGGATAAATAAAACGGGATAAGCCGCAAACATCACTTGGAAAATCACGTAAGCTTGACGACATGAAAAGCTATAATTCAAAGCATAATCAGAATAATCTTTAATCGCTTGATAAAGTGCTTTAAAGGATTGAACAGACGTTTTAAAAATCTTAATCACCTGCATCCCACGAACGTATTCAACCGTTTCGCTGTTCATATTTTCAAGAGATTGCATATAAGATTTCATAAATTCTGCATTTCCCATCATGTTCTTAATTTGGAAAATAGCTACCGCTGCTAGAACGAGAAGGGCAATTCCCATATAAGCATTAATAGCAAACGTAATCCCCAAAAGAACCACTACCGTTACAAAACTCGTCGTGTTGTCAGGGATTAAATGCGCAATAATTGTATGTGTTTCTGCAGCATTATCATCAATCGTTTTACGGATTTTACCAGACGTTGTCGTATCGAAATATGAAAAGTTTGAGGTCGTTAACGCATCAATCCCTTTCTTTCTCAAATTCGTTTCCAAACGAAAGGCCACCAAGTGTGTCAGACCACCAGCAAACATATAAATCAAAATGCTAGCAACCATCATAACCATGATAATCATCGCGTAAAAAGCGCTATCTGTCGCATTATTCTGAACAATTAATCGATTCAAAAACTGATAGACAAAATAAAAGGCGCCTATTGACAAAATCGATGAAAGCGCAGCTAATAAAATAGCAAGATAAGCCATGAATTTGTATTCAGGCACATAGGAAAATAATTTTTTATAAACCTTAAACATTTTCTCTCCTTTTTCACTTTAACCAAAATATTGCTAAAATAGTAACAAAGCATTATAATAGGTTTGAAATACATTTTATCATGTAATAATTATTAGTTCAATGCATAAAAGATAAGATTGGCGAATTGTATTATTTGGCTAATCGTGTTATTTTTGTTTAGTTAAGGAGAGAAAATGCCTTCGATTTTTTTCAATCATGCTGGCAAAGAAGCCATTCCATTAAAAAATTGTGTGAGATTTGCTCCGCACGGACAAACTTATCACCTCCTAAATGACGAGGTTGACGGCTTTTTCTGGGAATATAAGACAGATTATTTCGCCATTACGATTTTCGATTTTTACCTCAAAAAGACGCTTAGTTATGCTTATCAGCTCGAAGACTTCTCAAAATATGTCGCCTTTTCATCGCACATTATGTGTGCCAACGGTGAGATTCTCCCTCCTTATCAGCAACTCTCTAGTAATCAAAGCTTGGTACTGTTCAATCAGCATCAAACCTTGCAAACACACCTGCATCAGCATTCCAACTACTATGCTGTCAACATTGATTTTACGCAAAAAATGGTTGATGAGTATTTAGTAGGGCGATACCAACTGAATCAAGACGAAATTTTTCAGATTTTTCAAGAGGCTAATAGCTTTATCGGTGGTCGGTTTGGAAAAATTGCTGACGAAATCATCAATTACAAAGTTTCTTCTATCGGAAGTGAGCTTTTTTACGAAATTAAGGCTAAGGAATGGCTTAGCATCATTATCAACGACTACTACAATCGTCAAAACGAAAAACAAATCGACCGAGACGACAATCTGGCGCTAGAAAACGTCAAACACTACATCAATGACCATTTGACAACGACCATTCCACAGGATTTATTGGCTAAAATCGCCATGATGAGCAAAACAAAATTAAAGGACTCTTTCAAATTAAAATACAATATGACCTTGACAGAGTACATTCAACGACGACGTATGAGTTTAGCCGAGCAATTGCTAACAACCACACAACTGGAAATTAAAGAAGTTGCTATCGCTGTTGGTTATCATTCGCACAGCCGTTTTTCGAGCCTTTTTAAAAAATATATCGGTATCTATCCGCATGACATCAAGAAACAAACCTCTTTTATCCAAAAAAGATTGCCATGCGATAATTGCCAAAACGAAATTTGCAAATCACAAAAACTTGCAGAATAAATTAACGAAAACAAACTAAAAACGAAGCTAGACTTTTGTCTCAGCTTCGTTTGTTTTATCTAAGCTTATTTACGGCGTTTTTTCTTCGCTTTTTTCATTTTATTTGCCATGCGTTTCATTGATTGCTTCATCGCAAATTCGCCGACTTTCCCTTTTAGACCGCCACCCATCATTTGGCTAAGGTCCATATCTCCACCGCCAAGCGCTGAAAGGTCTGGCATGCCATTACCACCCATCATGCCTTCAAGTGATGACATATCCATACCGTTTGGCATATTTTTAGGAAGATTATTTGGATTGATACCCATTTTCTTCATTGCTTTTTCCATGTCACCAGACATAACACCTTGCATCATTTGTTTTGCTTGGTTGAAATCTTTGATGAATTTATTAACTTCAACAAAGCTATTTCCTGAACCTGCAGCAATACGGCGACGACGGCTTGGGTTGAGCAAATCAGGATTTTCACGTTCTTCTGGTGTCATTGATGACACGATAGCACGTTTACGAGCGACAGCTTTTTCATCAACTTTAAAGTTTTTAAGCGCTGGATTGTTTGCCATACCAGGAATCATTTTAAGCAAATCTTCCATTGGTCCCATGTTTTGAACTTGGTCTAATTGGTCGATGAAATCGTTGAAATCAAAGGTATTTTCACGCATTTTTTCTGCGAGTTCCAATGATTTTTTCTCGTCATATTCTTGGCTGGCTTTTTCAATCAATGTCAGCAAATCACCCATGCCAAGGATACGGCTAGACATGCGGTCTGGGTGGAAGGTTTCAATATCCGTAATTTTTTCACCAGTACCAGTGAATTTGATTGGTTTACCAGTGATTTCACGGATTGAAAGCGCAGCACCACCACGTGTATCACCGTCAATCTTAGTTAAAACAACCCCTGTGATATCCAATTGTTTGTTGAATTCGTCAGCGACATTGGCAGCTTCTTGACCAATCATGCTATCAACAACCAAAAGAATTTCATTTGGATTTGCTAAAGCCTTAACATCACGGAGTTCTTCCATGAGTTTTTCGTCAATTTGCAAACGACCAGCCGTATCAATGATAACGTAATCGTTGTGATTTTCTTTAGCTTGTGCCAAACCATTTGTTACGATTTCAACGGCTGAGTGGTCAGTTCCCATGTCAAAAACTGGCACATTGATTTGATTACCAAGTGTTTTTAATTGGTCGATAGCCGCTGGGCGGTAAATATCGGCAGCAATCATCAACGGACGTGCATTTTCATCTTTAATCAGCTTGTTAGCTAATTTCCCTGCAAATGTTGTTTTACCAGCACCTTGGAGACCGACCATCATAATGATTGTTGGAATTTTAGGTGATTTTTCAAGTTCAGCTGTTTCAGAACCAAGAATTTCAGTCAATTCTTCGTTAACAATCTTAACGATTTGTTGTGTTGGGTCAAGTGTATCAATGATTTCATGACCAACTGCACGTTCACGCACACGCTTGATGAAAGTCTTAACAACTGGCAAAGCAACGTCAGCTTCAAGCAATGCTAGACGAATTTCTTTTGTGACTTCTTGGACGTCTTTTTCAGACAACTTCTTCTTTCCGCGAATATTTTTAAACACCCCTTGCAGGCGTTCTGTCAAACTTTCAAAAGCCATAGTATCTTTTCTCCTACCTAAGTATCTCTATAATTTTACAAATGTTCTTCTGTTTGATGAATAATACGGATTAATCACGATTATCAATACTACTCAAAACGGAAATTTTCTCTTTCAAAAATTTATCATCAGGATATTTTTCTAAAATATCATCAAAAATTTGGCTACGAACAATATAGTCTGAATACATGTGCAACTTCATCTCGTAAGCTTCTAAGATTTTCTCTGTTCGTTTAATGTTATCATAGACTGCTTGACGGCTCACACCGAATTCTTCAGCAATTTCTGCCAAACTATAATCATCCGCATAATATAGTTCAATATAATTCATCTGCTTGTCCGTTAACAAAGCAGCATAGAACTCAAAAAGAGCATTCATACGATTGGTTTTTTCAATTTCCATAACCTCTATTTTACCATAATTTAGCTGAATTTAATAGTCAGAAATGGTTAATATATTTTAGAAAGTTTAGATATAGTTAAAAATGAATAATGTAGACAAAAAACAACAACCTTGTAGGACTGTTGTTTAATAAGCTTAATCATAAAAATCATAATCACTCAAGTCTTCAATACTGTATTTCACTAAAATTGAATAACTGTCTTTCCGCGTGAATGACCACTAGCTACTTTATCAAGTGCACTATTGATAGCATCAAAAGAATATACTGTGTCAATTGAAGGTTTAATTTTAAGTTTAGCTAAAATATTTGACGCCTCTTGAAGTTGTTTCCCATTAGCTTCAACAAAGACGAAATGATAGGTAACATCATGCTTAGCCGCAAGTCTATCAAAAGAATACCCTGCTAAACCAAATAGCAATTGTTTCCATTTTGGAAACGCCATTCGCTTAGCGAATGCCCTATTAGGCATCCCTTTTAATGAAACTATTTGTCCTCCTTTTTTCAAAATGGATATTTGCTTCTCTGTTTCTTTTCCACCCAAAGTGTCTAAAACATAGTCTATATTTGAAAGTAATTCACTATAATCCTCTGTTTTATAATCAATAAAACAATCAGCTCCAAGATTTCGTACACGCTGCTCATTAATCGCATTACCGCTTGTAATAACTTTCAAACCTTTAGCTTTAGCAAATGGAATTGCCATAGCACCAACACCACCTGTACCACCTGAGATGAAAATTGTTTTGCCACTTTCGACCTGCATCAATTCAAACGCCTGAAAAACAGTCAATGCTGTAAGAGGTACGGCTGCCGCCTCAACATCACTTAAATAGTCTGGAACCTTAGCTAAAGCCGAAGAATCAACAGCTACATATTCTGCAAAAGCTCCAATACTATACAATGGCAATCTGGCATAAACACGCTCGCCCTCTTTAAACTCTGATACTTGCTCACCAACTGCCTCTACTATCCCAACAACTTCATTTCCAGGAATCAAAGGAAGTTTATAGGGAACGATTAGTTTTACTTCACCACGAGAAATCATATTATCTAGTGGATTAACACCAGCTGCGGTAACTTTAAGTAACGCTTGTCTAGCATTAATTTTAGGTTTTTCAGCCTGAACAAGATTAAGTGCAATATTATTTTTGTCATATGTTGTTAATTGCATTGCTTTCATAATTTTTTTCCTTTTTGAATTATTATTTTTGATTTGCTTCGTGGTATAGATTATCAATGACATTACTTAGGGTTTGATTAGACAAGTCATTTTCTAATTGAGAATTAATTGATAAAAAAATAGGCTTTACAGCTTTCTCAATATGCTTACCTACTGGACAGTCTAAATTAGCATTTTGATGCATTTGAAACAGATGAATATGAGCTATTTCTTGTGTCGCCTGATAAATCTCTAACAATGTTAAATCCTTAGGAGCTTTTAGCAACTGGTAACCTGATTTACCTTGATGTGAGTTAATAATATCAGCGTTCTTCAGAAGAGCGATTACTTTCCTGATATAACTCGAGTTAGTTCCAACACTTTCAGCTAACTCTTGTGATGTCAAATTTTTGCCACTTTCACTAATCATCACTAAAAGATGAAGCGCAACCGAAAATTTTGTATCCATTTCCTACCCTTTTCTTGTATTTGTATCTGATACAAGTATATATTGCCTTTTTACTTTTATCAAATAATCTGCTTTTTATCTTAAAATAGTTGTCATAAATTGATGAAAAATTACAAAAAACAAAACAGCACCTTATTGGTCGCTGTTTTATGACTTGTCATTCCAAATCTTTTGTGGCTTCTTCTAGGATATGCATTTGGAGAATGGTTTGTTCCTCTGTTACCAAAATTGGTTTGTGATTGATGAGAGTTTCATACAAGGCGTCGTAAAAGCGCCCGTTATCTCCTGCGACTGTCTCTATTGCCTCTTCATGGTAATGCCCATTGTCATCGTAATACGTTAACGTGCCAAAATTTTCTGGTTTATCCAAACCAAAGTCGTCATTGTCTGGCAAATAGAATTTCTTGAGATCCGCTTCTTGGCGGTCTTTTTCGTATTTAACAAACATGCCCTTGCGACCATAAACGACAAAACTTGGACGTTCTTTTACTCTAAAATAGCTTGATTTTACCGAAACTTTTAAGCCGCCAGGGGCAACATGAAATGTATCTGTTGAATTTTGATAATAAAAATCAATGTCAAAATAATCATTCATACGCCCAGTACCTAAAAGCTGACGCACATCATATTGCACATCATCAGGCTTACCAAAATAAGAAATCACTTGATCTACCGTGTGGCAAGCATGGTTATAAACATAAGATTCATCTTTTGAATATTGTGTAACATTCTCTGGCACCTCAGGGCGGTAGTAATCGTAGTGCATTTCAACTTCTAACAAATCACCCAATTTTCCAGAAGCAATCACCGCTTGCGTTGTCAAAAAATCACTGTCAAATCGGCGATTTTGATACCCTTGTATCATGAGCCCTTTTTCTCTTGCTAAATCAAATAATTCTTGTGATTCCTTAACAGACTGAGTAAATGGTTTTTCAAGAACAAGATTTTTACCTGCTTCTAAGACCTGCTTAGCTGTCTCATAATGTGCGGGAGCAGGCGTCGTCACAACAACGACATCAATTTCTGGGTCGTTCAACAAGTCATCTAATTTATCGGTGTAATGAACACCTTCCCACCTAGCCCAATCATCTCGCAAAGTTGGGGCATAAATCGTCTTTACAAAAATAGTATCTTGCCGACGCATTAAAAACGGTAAATGGTAGCGATTCGTGCTTTTACCATTGCCATAATAACCAATTGTCAATCGTTTTGTCATGATAGGTCTCCTTTTATAAATTAAATCAAAAATCCTGTGAATGGCTCTGCTTGAACCGAAAGATAATCTGTCATTCCTGCTACTAGAACACGAAAATCATCACCATTTTTTAAACCTGATAATCCAATTACAGCAACCAATTCCTCGCCCACCTTAATCGGAAAAGCGCCGCTAACGGGTAACTGTGAATGGATTTCCGTTTCTGTCAAAGTTATTTCTCCTACGTGGTGAGCAACCAAAGCCCAGAGACTATTGTGTTCTGTTTTTAACACAGTTTTTATTTTTGCTTGGACAAAACCAAGATTTCGTTCTTTCGCTTGGTTACCAACGTATTGAAAAACGGGAACTTTGTCAGATACTCTGATGATTTGGATAGCGAGTTTTTCAGCTTGCTCTGTATTTTTGAGTATTTTTCCACCCAAAGCAAGTGCCTCTTGACTGCCAAAACTTTGAAAGCGCAGCTGATGTTCAAGTTTCTCTAACTCCTCCAAATGTTCAGTTTTATAATAGTCTTTTGTTTTCTCTAAAATCGTTTCATTTGCCATATAATTAGTTATCCATCGGGAAAATAATGCCTGCTTCTTTACGCAATTGTGTTTGAACTTCGCTGACAGAAAGACTGGCTTCAAGTTCTTTGTAACAAGCTTCCAAATCATTGTCATTAATCATTTTGACAAAGGATTGAAATTCTGGAATAAGTCTTGCTTGTGACGAACCGTCATCAAAACTTTCTTTGCTACCGTCATTTAAGACCAATTTGACCTCACCGACGAGATTTGGAGATAACGTTGTTTCGATATAACCCTTTGTTCCTTGGATAAGGCTGCCAGATTTTCCTTTACTGTCTTTTGCTGCTGTACAAACTGCGATAAAGTCTGGGTAGTTTAACACAGCAACACCACTTGTATCAATGCCACGTTCCACATTTGCAAAATAATGCTGATTGTCTGGTTGACCGAAAAGTCCCATGACAAAGTGCAAGTTATACAAATTTAAATCCATCATGGCACCGCCAGCTTTGGCAGGGTCAAAAACAGGTAAAACCTCACCTTTCTGAAAAGCATCATAACGACGAGAATATTGACTGTAATTGCTTTCGACTAATTTTATCTGACCGATTTTCGGTAACCACTCACGGATTTTTTGATAGGTTTTAAAATAACGTGTCGTGATAGCTTCAAACAAGAACAGTCCTTTAGCTTGTGCCAATTCTTTCAAATGCTGCGCTTCTTTGGCATTACTTGTCATTGGTTTTTCAACGATAACATTGAGCCCGCTATTTAACGCCTTTTCAACAAAACTAACGTGTAAAAAATTAGGAACGGCAATATAAACGGTATCAATACCAGATTGACTTAATTCCTCAAAATCACTAGTAGCTAAAGGAATGTTATAGCTTGTGCACCACTGCTTTAGCTTATCCATATCACTAGGAACACTTTGAATTCCTAAAATTTCCAACTGCTCTATTTGAACCAATTTCGGTAAAAATTCTTCAACAATCAAACCTGCTCCGATAATGCCTAATTTCATTATTTTTCTCCTTTGTGACTTGATACTGTTATCTTACGCCTTGTTTACTGAAAAAGCATGGTTTTGAGCCGATTTAGAAAATTATTTTCACGATTTTTTACCTAGATAGTTCTTTTATGGACATTTTTTTCAGACATTTTTGATATACTTAAAGAAAAGGAGCATGATATGGGAATTATTGCAAATTTGGAAAATCAAACAACCTTTACCGAGCTTGAAAAAGAACTTTCTAATTACATTTTAGAGCATTTAAACGACATTCCACAGCTGACAATTTCGCAGTTAGCTCAGCAATCATTTACGTCAAATGCTACTGTTAATCGCCTTTGTAAAAAGCTTGGTGTGGCTGGTTACAAAGCTTTTCGTATTGCTCTAGCAGCCGAACTTGAAAAGCAACGTTTTTCAAAAAGTCATGTTGATTTTGATAATCCTTTCTCCATGAGCAAAAATACGGCGAATATCTTCAAAAACGTTGCCAGTATTTCTAAGGAAGCTATCGATATTTGCTATGCTTCGGTGTCACAAGACTTAGTCGCCAAAGCTGCGCAGCAAATTGCCAAGGCTAAGCGTGTTTACATTTTTGCGACAGGAGATTCTTACTTGGTTGGCTTGTCTTTTTCAAATATGTTGGTAAAACTTGGCATTCAAGCAATCATGGTCAATCAGTTTCATGACAGTATCGCTGTGATTTATCATTCAAACGAAGATGATGTGATTCTATTTTTATCTTATTCTGGCAATATCTTGAATACCTACGCTCAAGAATTGGAACTTATCCAAGCTCGGCACGGCAAAACGATTTTGATTTCTTCCAAAGCTTTTAAAGATAAGATTGACTTAAACATCACTTTTCCTGCCAAAGAAAGTATCGTTAACAAAGCAGGCGGTTACTATTCACAAACCGCCATGCATTACATTTTAAATTGCCTTTATAGCCTGCTCTACACCTCAAATTACTTTACCAACCGAAGGCAAAAAAATGCCATCGAAAACCTAGCCAAGAAAGACTTGCAGTGATTGTGAGTATAAGAAAAAGCTGAACAACGTGTTCAGCTTGATTTTTTAGCTTTTTTGCCAAAGTTCATTTGGAAAATAAGGTCTATCCTTGCAGAATTCGCAATTTGGGTCACCACATCGAGACTCTAACCAACGATTGCAGTATGGGCAGAAATAAGCATCAAAGCGTTCAGAGTAACACCTTTGAGCCTTGCAAAATCGGCACTTATCGTCATCAATCCACCCAGCAATTTCAACGTTATTTATCACCAACTTATCATCGTCAAATTCCTGAACGGTCAATTTTTCTAACATATTGTCATCTTTTGTTCCTTAATTATTCTCCAAATAAAATTCAAAACGGTCGCCGACATACTGACTGTGTACGTACTCAAATGGTCGTCCGTCTGTGAAATAGGATACCTGTGTCAATGCCAGCACCGCATGATTTTTAGGCACTTTAAGATAATTCGCCACGCGCTCGCTTGCATTTTTAGCATAAATCGTTTGCTGACTCTTGCCGATTTCATAACCATTATCCGTTAATGTTTGGAAGAAATGCTCTGTGATGTCCTCTTGATTGAAAGACTGAATGAGCTTTTCTGGAATTGATGCCACTTCAAAAACCAAAGGAACGTTATCTGCAAAACGCACGCGCTCCATACGCACCACGGTATCTGTCGTTTTTAGCTGTAACTGCTGGATTTCCGTTTCATTAGCAGGCTTTCGCTGATAAGAAATCAATTGTGACGACGGCGTTTTACCCTGCGAACGCACAATTTCGGTAAAACTGGTTGTCCCACGCATTTTTTCTTGCACACGGTGGCTAGCCACATAAGTCCCGCTACCCACACGGCGCTCCAAAATGCCCTCTTCGACCAAAAGCGTAATCGCCTGACGAAGTGTCATCCGACTCACCTCGTAATCATCCGCCAAATCACGCTCACTCGGCAAACGCTGACCAATCTCCCAAACGCCCCCATCAATCTCTTTCTTAATCGCATCATGAATTCTAATATACGCTGGAACCATAACCTACTCCCGTTCTGTTCTAAATAACCTTGCTTTATTTTAACATATTTTTGCCGAAGTTTTTAGTAAAGTGGGAGATTATTTCTTTTGGAAAATGGCGGGGCTGTGAAGTTAATCGAGTATAGCAAACTTGTTCAAGGATTTTTAAGATTGAGAAGAAAATAAGCTAGCGCTGGGGAATTAAATAGAATGATGTCAGAAAGTGTATATACTTGTTTTTTTGTATATACATGATATAATGTATTTACAAGGAGGTATTCATATGAATGTCGTATTAAGAAAAACTGGGAATAGCACCGTTATTACTATCCCAAATAAAATTAAAGAAGCTCTTGGAGCAGAAATCGGAGAAGAAATTGAATTTGTAACATCTGGTAATAACGTTATTATACGAAAAGCTGAACCTAAATTTGATTTTGATAAAGAGCTTGAAAAAGCTATGAATCAATATGATGATCTTTTGAAGGCATTGGTAGATAAATAATGAAATATTTAACCGCTGAGGATATTATCAAAATCAATGTCATGGTTATAGGGAAATATTCACCTAACGAGCCAGTGGGGATTGCTAATTCAAATAGTCTTCAAATGATTATTGAACAACCTAAACAAGAAATTTTTGGAAAAGTTCTTTATCCTGATATCTATAGTAAAGCAGCTATTATTTGGATAAATCTCATTAAAAAACATCCGTTTTATAATGCCAATAAACGCACTGCACTACTTGCGCTACACATGTTTCTAGCGATGAATGGCTATCATTCAGATATTACTTTTGAGGATGGACTTGCTAAAACAATTGAAATTGCTACTTTTCAAGGAGACTTTGAAAAATTAAAAGAAAACATTATTGATTTCCTCAAAGAAAATAAAAGAGTTATTGAAATTTAAAAATCACAAAGATTACTAAAAATTAATCTTTGTGATTTTTTACTATAAAAGAAGTTATGACATTATCGCCTGACGAAGTTCATCCGACTCACCTCATAATCATCCGCCAAATCACGCTCACTCGGCAAACGCTGACCAATCTCCCAAACGCCCATCAATCTCTTTCTTAATCGCATCATGAATTCTAATATACGCTGGAACCATAACCTACTCCCGTTCTGTTCTAAATAACCTTGCTTTATTTTAACATATTGGGGAAAACAAAAAAACTCTTTTAACTAGTTACCGTCCTCAACTTCAAAGCCAATCTCTTCAAACTTACTCTTTAAACGCTCTTTAAAACCAACTACATCGGTATTATCAATTACTATTGCAAGGTTTTTACGCGCTCTAGAACATCCAACATAAAAAAGTCGATAAGCAGCTAAAACGCCATAAACTGTATTTTCTTTTAGGCACGCCTGCGCCTTACTCTTATTTTTTTTTAGCAAAATACGCATCATATGCATCTTTTAAGAGCACAATATAATAATCATTATCACGATACCTATCACTGAATTCTAATATCTTTTCTAGAATAAAAGGTTCATTTCGATTATAATCATCCGCTTTCATCTTTGAAATTTTGACATCACATTCATTCTCAATACTCTTAATCATTTTTAAATAAGCATAATAAAAATCATCAAAAGAGCCTAGTGTTACATCTACCTTGCTCCATAAATCGAAGAACTTACTCATACTAACTACAGGATTTCTAGAATTATTCTCAGCCACAAACAAAACAGTATCATGACTTTCTCCCTTTACTCCATGTTGCGTCGAAATATATGGATTTTCTATATATTTCTTTAAAACTTTAATCTCAGATAATGCCACTTCCAACGCTGGAGCATAGTCTTCATCTTCAATAATTCCGCCATAATATTCTTCATCTATAATTTCTTCATCATAACAATTCTTAAGAAACGACCCTATGGTAGAATCATTATTTTGATAAGCCATAACTGCTTTATCCAGCTTATCACGTAAAACCTTTTTATCAGCATGACGTCTTATTAGGAAAGTTTTTTTATTAAGTGCTTTTTCATTGCTCCGAGCTATTTTAAAAACATCTCCTAAATTACTAGTAATATAGAAATTGGAAATATCAACTAGCGAAAAAATTACACTTAAAAGAATATCTTGATTCCAAACTTCTTCTTTAGTAAGCACATCTACTACACTATACTTTCCTGTGTATCCATATTTCGAAATTTTACTAAAGCTATCATTTCGAAATTTTACTAAAGCTATCATAAAGATTTCCAACTCCAATTCCATAAAAACGCTCTTTATTTGTCAAATATAGAACTAAAGTATCCTGATATTCCTCTGTAAATGCACTAACCGTCTCAGTTTTATCATTGGTAAAAATAACTTTAGGCTTAAAAAGCATTTGATCATCATAATTTTTCTCATAAGGATGCTGTTGTAATGTTCCATCATTATATACAGCATTTAGTATATCGACGATATAAGGAGTTGATCTATAATTGACATCCAGTTTCACAGATTTATTTAGTTTCTTAAAAGTATCTTCAAAACTTCCATCATAGTTCCCATATATCTGTTGCATCTTATCCCCTAATAGATACAATTTCCCAGTACCTGGGGCCATAGCAGAATAAAATAATTTAAGTACATCTGCATCTGTATCTTGGTACTCATCAATAAAAACAAGCTGATACTTGTCACGAATCTTCTTTAGAATCACAGGATATTTTTCAACAACCTTCTTGGTAAATGACAGCAAATCATCGTGGCTTAACATGCCATAATATAATGACGTAAATTGAGTTTCACTATAACTAATTTTTTTCAAATTTGAATAGACAGTCTTAAGGTCCAAAGCTCCATACTTTTCTACATATCTTGCATTACTTTCTTCGACAGTCTCTTGATTATCTATATTATTTATTCTTTGTGCTATTTTCTCTTTATATAACTCCCAATATAAATCGATTATTTCTCTATGCTCAAAAAAGTTTCCAATGTAATTACTGATAAAGCTATGAATAGTTCCAAAAAAGACTCGGTTTGAATCTATATCTTTTCCTAATTCTTCTGCAGCTCGATTTGTATAGGTTATACATAAAATATTATCACCATCATTTTCAAGTAAATGCTTTTCAACCTGCTTGCGAATCCATGTGGTTTTACCACTTCCAGCAGGAGCATTTACGAGATAAATATTTTCTATTTCATTAACCACTCCAAACCTCCTTGAATATAATTTGGCTCAGTATCTTTCACTTTTTCATTAAGCACCACTGAATACATGAAATCTGTCTTGGAACCAGATGTCGATTTCAAGATTCCTCGTAGTTTAATTGGATCATCTTCTTTTATCCCTTTCGTTGGAATTACAAATTCCAACTTTGAATCTTCTTTCTTTTTAATCCATTTCTTTCTAGTAAAACTCTTAGTAACATCAGTCGAGAAATACTTAGAAAGCATCGCCTCTTCAAGAGTTCTAGCATACCCATCATCGTTTGTCTGAAAGCATGTATAAATCAAGCCATTGCTTATAACATTTTTATTTGAAGCCTTCCAATCATACAGATTCTTAACAGTTGGGGCGCTCTCCGGATTATCAATCCTATAAAATTCTTTTATTGTTGCATTAGTAATTTCAGAATCGTTTATCTCTTTTACAGTTTCTTTATCCTTATAATAATCTATATCCGTAATAATTAATGATTTTATACCTAACAGCTCTATCATTTTTTTATAATTTTTCGCATATGCCCCACCGACTTGAATATAAGCGATGTATTGTTGCTTTAACTTTTTATACTTTTCCAATGTCAAAAGCTTACGTATATATAATCTTTCAGTATCTCCTTCGTAAAAAATAGCTTTGTCAGCAAAAATAAGTTCAGAATAGCCTATTTCAAAGAACCAATCATAAAATTCTGCTAACTTCTTATCATCTTGGTCACTTGACTCTTCTAAGCTTCTGATTAATTTTGATAGATCATAAAGCTCGCTTAAAAAACTATCTTTTTTTCTAATAACACGTAAATGTGTTAAACCTGCAACACGTACCATTTCATTTGAATGTGTAGTAATTAAACCTTGAATACCTTCTTTATAGTGATCGATAAGATATTTAATGAATACTTGTTGCATTTGAGGATGCATATGTGACTCTGGTTCTTCAACAAAGAACACATTTACTTTACAATCATCCTTACTATTTTCATATTCATTTAACTGCAGATGAATATATATCATATTGCTATATCCCAGTCCTTGGGATTCTTCTCCAAGGAAATACCCATCTACACAATATGTAGCCGTTGTAATTCTTTGTAATAGTTCACTAATGTCCTCTTCCGTAACAAGCATATCCAACATTAATTCACCAGATCGACCGCCATTAGTTTGTTCAATAGCAGTGATTGTCTCTTTTAATGAATTTAAAGACGTTTTCTGTACCTTATTACTAATATCTTTATCTTGAATAGGTTTTAAAATTTCATCAGGTAATTCATCTATCAATTCGTTCCATTCACCATCTAACTTTGCCATTTTAATCATCTGTTTACTGATTGAATGAGAATGATCTGATGAATCGTCATCTAAAGGTCTACTTGCTTTAATAAAGCAAAAGTTAAACAACTTTCTAAACTGCTTTACATCGTCCATCTGACATCTATTCTCATATTTTTCATCACAAAAATAGCATGTTGGCACAATTGAATTAACGTATAAAGTAACTATTTTCTGCTTTAAATATCTTTCCTTTAATTCAATATTATGTTTACCTTTCTCATCTGCAGGGTCCGTCAAATTTATTTTATCATCTCGAATTTCCTCAAACCTCTTTTTTACCTTTTCAAATTCTTTGGAAATTACCTTAATGAATTTCGTGCGTTTAATTTCATAACAATATTCAAAGTAAAAGTCATGCTTGTCTTCATCTAAATCCATTATATAATCTGCAAATAGTTTTATATCATCATTATTAGGATCATAAGATACATGAATTTTTAACTTGGTTGTATCCATACATCTCTGAGGTTTCTCCTCATCATTAGGAAGAATATATTCTACTAAGTCTTCCTCTATTTTCTCAATAGAACAATCTTTTGTGAAAAATATTTCAAATATGGGGTAAACTTCGCTTATCCAATTCCTCATATTCTTCGCTGGAATATCTGATTCGCAATAATTACTTTTATCATCATTAAACACATTTTTTATTAATGTTATAAGCGAAGTCTTTCCGCTATTATTAGCCCCAGCCAATATAGTAATACCGTCTTCAAATGATAATTTTGCTTCATCAAATTGTCTGTAATTATTAATACTTATATCTACAAGTTTCACAAATATATTCCTTTCTATTAGGTAGACTGCTAAAAACAATCTTGAATTCCTCAAGATTGTTTTTAGCATATTCAAAGTACATTATGTCTCAACTGGTCATAAATTAATAAAATATTATCCCCCTACTCCATCTCTTTCACTTTGCTTTCGATAAATTCGATTTCTTCTTCTGAAAGTCCATATTTTTTGTATAGTTGCTGGTCAATCTCGGCTATTGATTGTGACCAATCAATATCAGAGGTTGACGTGAAATCTTGCAAAGGAACTTTTAGCCAAGTATTTCTCGAGTTGTGCTGTGTAATTTTTAATACCCCAAGCATAGCTCGACAGAATTTTGTTTTTACATATTTTAAGCAATTTTCTGCTTCGCTAACTGTATCAAAAGCACCAATAGATAAAAATGTATCAGTATGCCCGATTAGGGGTGTAGATAATACCTCACCTATGGCACCGCTTCCATTAGCTTCAGGCACCAAAATATTATATTTCTCAAATATTTCTGGTAAATCAAGATAATCTTTTTTTATATAACGATAAACTCGATCGTTTCCAATTCTACCAAGTAATTTTACAGAATTATTGAATTCTTTATCTGAAAAAGCAAAATCTAATACCTGTAATGATTTAGATACAATTTTATTTTTGGTACCTTTTCCTTGTAATTTTTCAGCATTTGGATACTTTTCAAAAAACAATGATGAAAATCTATAAATTCCTTGAGGATAAACTATTTCTGAAAATGGAATAAATCCTTTTGTATGATCTACTTTTTTAACAATGTTGTTTAATTCTTCAAAGACAGTAAACACTCCAATTTCACCAAAATCTCTATTAACATCACGATAGGTAACTGCAACACCGCCTTTTATATCAGTATTTGGAAAAACATTAGAAGAATTTTGATCAAAATAAACAACTTTTAAATGTTCATCGTTCAGCATTTTTTCATTCCATTTTTTAGGAGTCTGACCAGCATTAAATAAAAATCGAGCAGGAGTTATTAAAATAGTCTTATTTGATACTTGATAAGCTAATTCAACAAACTTATGGTATATCGGTTCATTTCTACCTTCTCCTTCTTCCTGATACGGAGGATTTCCTATTACGACGTCAAATTTCACTTGGTTGAATGCCTCCTCTACTTTTTGTTTACCTTCTTCAATATCGTTTTTAAGGGTATCTGTAAGGTCTTCGATGTATTTTACGTTAGTTTTATAATCACAATATCCTGTCAATGTGCGTTCGGTAATTGTTTTTGCCATTGGTGTTTTAGCAACAGCATAGACGTTGTTAGCTAAGATATCTTGATAGACTTTATCTGCTTCAAAGTGACTATCATCGTTTGCCATGACTTTTTGATAGTACAAGCTAATAGCTGCATGGAGCGGATAGAGTCCTGTTTTTGAGTTAATATCTAGGATTTTGGTATCTGGATGATAAATCTCACTTGTGATATCCTTTTCGATCCAATGAAGATTTGAAGTTGCTCCGTTGGTTGTTGATGTGAAATCATCATCGTAGAAATTAAGACCACCAACACTTTTTGCTGTCTGCATATTAACCACGCGCCACGGTGTCAAAACTGTTTCTTTATCTGGATTTTTAAATGAACCAAACAACTCAGCAATTCTTTCAGCACGTTCGATAAAGTCTAACGAATCAAAAGATTTAGCACGCTGACGAATGATACGTCCTGCCTCGATAAAGACTTCAGCATCGTAGTACTTAGTGATTTCACTAAACATACCTTTAGTGAAACCTTTTGGCATGAATTCTTTCCAAGATTCATCATCGACTTTGTTAATAAAGTCTTTAATGGTGATATCCTTATCAAAATCAACTTTCATTCCGTAAATCATCATCGGAATACGGATTGATACCCCACGAAGAATAGAGATCAGTTTTTGTCTGTCTTTCTTAGCTTCTTTGATTTTTTCAATAAGAGCTTTTTCTTCTTCTGTACGCTTGCGAGCTGGTTTTTTCTTAGCTTTTTCACCAGCTTCATACTCTTCATCAGTCAAGCCGTTTTCATTAATAGTGACAGTATTTTGAACTTTTTGTTTTTGTGTTTTTCCAACGATAGCATTCAACTTATTAAACATGCTAGCATCTTCAGCAGTTAAAGTTAGCAAATTATCATTATACAAACTATCATCTTCAAAACCTGAACGTACTGCTTTTTCGGCATAAACCTTTTTAAGCTGTGTCAGCATGCTATCAACGTTGTAATCTTTCATGCCTGTTTCCGAACTTCCAAGAATTGGCAAAAAGTTCAGAAGATTAGTCATAGCTTGTTTTTGGTCAGAAGTGTTTTTCTTGCCGACACCTGTATTGATTTGAGCACTCTCTGCCATAACTGTCAAAGCACGGTCTGGCGCAAAGTCAAAGATATAACAACGTTCTTTTTTACCTAATTTCTCATGTGAATAAGGTGTTTGGGCACGGAAAGCTGCTTGAAGATAATTCATAGCGCTATTAGTATTAGACAAGAACATAACCGCTGTCCATTGTGGCACATTGACACCTGTTGTTAATTTACGAACAGTTAATGTGATTGTTTTGGTTGTTGTCGGGTCATCTGTGATAGCATTTCTAACTTTTTCAATATCAGCTTCGTTTGTCACACCGTTATCTGTAGAATTTCCACGAACAACATTTACAATTTTATACTCTTTACCGAAGATAGGGTGCTCATTCAATAAATCTTCAAAAGCATTAGCTTCCTTAACACCTGGCATAATCCAGAGGGTATGACGAAGTTCATTGCGATATGCAGGCGTTGAAAATGGATAGTTTGTTTTGCTATCTTTATTTGTAATGTTATCTAGAAACGCATTGACTTCTTTTTTATAGACGAGCTGCTCATTTTCATCTGTTCTGAAGAACTCTCTAAAGTTAAAGGATTTGCTTTCATCCATAAACTTCGCTTTATTCTTCATTTCAAAAGTGTACATAAGTACTCTTGGTAATTTGTCATATGGATTTGGTTGGTCAGGGTGTTCGTATTTCCATTTTGTCTTAGCTTGTTGTTCCATGGTATAGTCCCATGTATACACTTGATCTTCATCAAATTGATCTAGTAGATTAAACGGAGTACCAGAAAGCTCTAGGACTTTAGTATTTTCCTTAATAAGCTGCTTAAGGACAATGTCGCTAAGTTCTGTTTGCGTACCTTCATGTGCTTCATCAATAATGATTAAGTCCCAATCAACATCTGCAAAATCTTTTAAATTCGTTTCACCGTTGTTATAACGCAACAGCTGAATCGAAGCAAAATAGATAAAAGGTTTATCACCTTTTTTCAATGAAGTAATATGAGCACCTTTGTTAACTGAACCATACTCATAGCCTGCTTCATCCATTTTTAACTTACGATAGTCTTCAAACCAAGAGTCCGATACTACAGGGCGGTGAGTCATGATAAGGACTTTTTGAAATTGCTCTTCTTTGATTAATTGTAAAGAAGTCATTGTTTTACCAAAACGCATTTTGGCATTCCAAAGCATTTTATCTTTTTTCTTAAAGACTTTTTGAGTTTTAGCAACGGCTTCTTTTTGCTCAGGGCGAAGTTCAATTCTTGTTTCAACTTGTGGTGTTTCTTCGATAATATTTTGAAGATATTCACGTCCTTCTTTAACTGCCTTAATAGCTTGTTTAGCTGTTTCTAAGTCTGTTTCAAACCACTCATTTCCTTCAAGATATTTAGAATGGTTAATTCCAGAACGTGTTAAAACTCTATGAACATCTTTATCATGGAACCAAGTTTGAGTTGATTTCTTAAAAGCAAGTTCTACCCAACCAAGTGTGTAAGGAAGACCTGAAGTTGTCATGTATTGCTTGATACGTTTTGGAGCTTCTTCTCGTAAGAAATCACTGTTTGGTGACCAGTCCGCTTCTAAATCTTCTTCTGGAATAGAACCTTCTCCGATTTTTTGGCTACCGTCGTACGCATTAAACAGTCCATTTTCATTTTTTACGGTTTGGATATAGATAAATTTTCTAGTAGCAGTACTATATAATTCTTGTGCTTGTGGTTCTAGAAATTGACCATACCAGTCCGAACTAACATCAGGATCAACATACTTAATCACAAACCAAACTAAAATATAAAAGATATTATGTAAAGAATCTAATGCATTTTCTTTCGTTGCCTCTTTAGGATTGATATTATGTGCAGAATCATTCCCGAGCTGTTTTATTTTATAAAAATAATCAACAACATTGTCATCGTCAATATATCTTTTAACAATTTTCAATACACCGTTGAAGTTAGTTCTTTCAGGAATATCTATATATTCTCGGTCAGCAATTAACCACGCTGTGTTTTCAGCAATTTTTCTAATCTTAAACAAAGTAGTTTCATAATCTTCCTGAGTAATAACTCTTCTCAGCCATATTAGCAGTTGTAAAAAGTTCTGCAGTATCCAAATCAATCGTTAAAAACCCAAAATTTGATTCCACATTCATAAACCTAATCTCCTAACATATAAACTTTCTGGATGTTTATTTCTTTAATCTCTTCTTTAGATTCATCATCTTCTTCATCAAAATCAAACAAACTCAATTGTCCTTCGACAACTCCACTATCATGTTCAACTTCTTCACCAAATAATTCAGCAAATGCAAATGGAATTTTTCTCACCGTACTCGGGTGTCCTTTAACAATTTGCCATTCATTAAACATTATTGGTTCACCCGTTATGGGGTGTTTTTTAGTGAGAGTATTACCTCTAATAATATTTTTATGAATTAAATAGTGTGCCGATTGATAAACGTCACTTCTGCTGCTTAACCTTGTTCCAAAGTATTTTTCGTACCAATCAAGATAATATAAAAACATTCTTGAGCGAGCTACTTCCAAATTATCTTCTAAAAACTCAATCCCATAGATTGACGATAAAGCAATCAAAGATTTCGTTTTCCAATTTCTTTCATCGTATTGGTCGGCAACTGCTTGTAATTTTCTTTCTAATATTGCAAGCAGGAAATTACCATCGCCTGCTGCAGGTTCTAAAAAAGTTGCCGAAACATTTTCACAAGCTTCTTTCACTCCAGGTGTATCCAACATTTTTTGTACCATCCACGCTGGAGTGAACACTTCACCGTGCTTTTGCACCCTATGTTTTGACTTTATTAATTTCTCTTCCAAAACTTCCTCCTGAAAACGTTTCGTTACCTCTATTATATCATTTAAATTCAAAAAAATAATATCTTGGTGTAGTAAAAAAACACCTTATCCAGCGGTTTATTTAGCTAGACAAGGTGAATTATCATTTTATTTTTTATTAGTCTTCCAATCCAACCAACTGACGTTGGCGTTTATTAGCTTGGTCGGCGATGTATTTCATGACGGTTTTAAATTCTTTTGCACTTGCATTATTTGATAAGTTCGAAAGGCTTTTATTATATTTCTCAACGATTTGTTTTACTTGCTCTTGTTCAGTCATTTAGTATTTTCTCCAATTCTTCCAGTTTATATCTTTGTGGGATAATGAGTTCTAAGTTATCAGTGTCATAATGGATTTCAGAAATATTATTTTGATAGTCTTTAATAATGATATGCAAAATAACCTCAGAATGTCGTTCTTTTACTTTTTTTACATTTTCTCTAGCTTTGAAAAAAGCGTTAATAAAAGTTAGTCTTGGAACTAGGCGACCTTCTGCAATTTCTCTAGCTTTTGTGAACTTCCAAGCAATTTCAGGTTCTTGATAAACATAAAAAATCAACACTTGGTAATTCTTCTTTAAAACTTTAACAATTTTCTTTTCTGCACTCGGAACAGCAAATGTAGCATCCATAATAAATGAATAACCATTTTTAACAGCAAACTGAAAAGCTTGTTCAACTAACCAAGACGAAGCTTGTTGAAATAAACTCGAATTTTGTCCATTATAGTCAGCAAACATCTCTCTAAAACAGTCAGCGTCAATAACAACTAAATTATCATAGTTTTTAATTAACTCTGTAACAATTTCCGTTTTTCCAGCGCCTGGGCTTCCTGCCATAAAAACAGCATCCCTTTCGTCGCTCGGAAATTTTCCATGAGTTATTTTTTTAATAAATTCCTCTTTATTTTCTTTGGCATATTGTAGATATTTATCTTCTAAATTCATCATATGCCCCCTTGCGTTAGATTATTCTTAATTTCATCATAAAACATAAACACACTTACAACACTATTATACCATAAAAGAATATTTTTTTGTTTCAATTCATGCTACGTTTTCCTTATCTTATAGTATTCATCCATTTTTTGCTGCGGAACATGATGATAGAGATAATTAGTCTGAAGAGTTCTTCTTGTGATAGGAGGAAATAGACCCATACGATTGGTAGTTTTAAGGCGAGTCCTGTGAGGAGTCCGATGGGGACGCCGATAAGCCAAGTGCCTAGTATGTCGATAATCATGATGTATTTAGTTCTACCGCCACTTCGGATAATGCCACCACCTAAAATCATATTTTGCACTTTGATTGGGGCTAGAATGGCAAAGGCTACCAGTAGTTGTGAGCCGACTTGGCTAACATCTACTTCGACATTGTAAAGTCCGATATACAAGCCTTTGGTGGCAACAAGGGTAATCGATAATATCAAAGAGCCCACCAAACCGTAGAGGCACAGCTGTTTGGATTCTTCGTAGGCTTTGTCGTAATCACGTTTTCCAAGCCGTCGTCCGATAAGGATACCTGCCGCTTGAGAAAGTCCTGATAAAGCTCCGATAAATAGCCCTTGAATTGGTCCTGTCAATGACATTCCTGCTAATTCACTAGTTCCCATATGCCCGTAAATGTAGGTATTCACATTTTGTCCCATTGTCCAGAGGAATTCATTGATAACAATTGGTAAAAGCATAACAGCGTATTGCCGAATTTCAATGCTGTCCATATGTAAAACAACTGCGAAAGAACAGATTTTACGATAGTAATAAATCATTAAGAGAAGATTGACGATTTGTGACATCAAACTTGCTACGGCTGCCCCTTTAACTCCCATTGGCGCAAAACCAAAATGTCCGAAAATCAAGAGATAATTCAAAGCGGTATTGACAACTGCTGCCACAGCACTAATATAAAGCGGATATTCGGCATGATTATGACATCTCATTTGCACCGCTAGGATTGAAGAAATCCCAGACAAGGGATAAACCAAGGCTAAGATTTTGATATAGTCTGCGGCATTAGCAATCACGGTCGTGTCTTTGGTAAATATCCCTGAAATCATGTGCGGCAAGAAAAAGCAGACACTCATCGTGAAAACAGCTAAAATCATCATCACCAGAAGATTAACAGACATACTGGTGTTGATTTTCTTTTGGTCATTTTTTCCCATATACTGAGAAACCATGATGCCTGTTACGGTGGCAATAGCTCCGCTGACAAAGGCAAAGACGAATTCTGGCTTACCGCCTACTTCTACGGCTGCAATGGCTGTTTTGCCAAGCTGACCCACCATTAATTGGTCTATCATGGAAAAAGAAGATTGCAACATAGCTTGTAAGGCTACTGGGACTGCAATCTTCATCGAATCTCTAAAAAAGTGCTCTGTTTTTGTCATCTTATTGTCTCCATAACTCATATTAATGTCATTATAGAGCAATCGCTTGCATTTAAGCAATGGACTTTTTGCACAAATTTTTTAGACAGTTAAACCATAAACACTCTAAGTCATTTATCCGCTTTTTTACGAATGCCGATAAGACCTGACATTGCCAATAAAGTACCAAGAAGAATCGCAAGGAGTGATTGTTTTTCCGTTCCTGTTTTTGGCAATGTATCAGCGATGTAGGCATCAGAAACCGTGACAGAATCGATTGGGTCAAGAGCATTATCAATCGCTTCTTGTCTCGGAACGATAACTGCCGTATCACCTGCAGTTACTTCGTCGTCAGTATTAATCTCATCATCGACATCAGCAGAAATATCGTCCGTAGTCGGATTTAAAACAGTTGTTTCTGGGTCATCCAAGCTTTCTTCTGATACGATAATATCGTCTAAAGAACTTGTCGGAGCTTGATATTGATATGGAGTATAGCTAACACTAACGACTTGCAAAGTTGGTTCTTCAACCGTTTCTAGAACAGGAACGCTGTACGCCTTAACGCTTGAATTGAAAGCAAACCATTGCGTTGAACGGTTGTTGGAACCGAATGAAAAATGAATCTCACCGTCATCTCCAACCACGCCGATAATGGCACCATACCATGATAACTCCGTACCGTCCCATTCATTCTGCTCAAATCGGCTACCTTGTTCAAGGGATTCGTTGCTGGTGGCGGCGTAAGCTCGATTTTCACTAGCATTGTAACTTACAGAAGACCCATTGATAGCAATATAATCACCATCAAAATTCGTCACGTATTCATCAGAATTTAAAACATAAGACTCACTTTCGTCATCATAAACTGCACCTGAATTGAGAGAGGCAAACGAGAGCAGAGCTCCAGAGACGTCAATAGCTTCGCTATTTTCATCTAAAAATTGCACATCCATGCCAATCTGCGTTGTTTGATTCAAGCTGATAACATCAATGGTGTTTGTTGGATCGTTGAAGAATTTTACCAAGACTTGGTCGCCAGATTCTGGGCTTTCTAGGGTGTAAGTATATACCACACTAGCAACTTTTGTTGTATTGAAATAGGTATTTTCAAGATTATTATAAGTAACTACTGTCGGAATTCCTTGTTGTAGGAAATAATAACTACCACTACTAATGTAGTTTGGATTACTGATAATATCATTTGCAATGATGTCTTTGTCCTCGACAGCATTGGTTTCTACCCATGCGAGTGCGGTTACTTGGTCAACTGCTGTGGCATTGTTATCAACTTCTGCAACGGTATTGGGTTCTGAACCTGATTCGAAGATAAGAGATTGTCCTGCTGCTTCGCTTAAATAGCCGTCCTCAGTTGTTTTGGCTTCGTAATCAGCTACTGCTGCTTCATAAGCGGCTTGATTGTCAGCAACTTCTTGATTATAATTTTCAATGGCAACAGCGTAGTCAGCATTATTTTGTTCTTGTTGAGCGGTAGCGTCTTGGATAGCGTCTGTATCAGCAACGGTATTGGTAACAGCTTCAGATAAATCAGATGTGGTTACCGTGTCTTCTGTTGTTACCTCAACACCTGCCGCTTGCGCTTCTGTGATAGCTTGGTCTTGGTCGGCTTGAGCTTGTATCAAATCAGATTCTGTCAGCTCTGTATCAGTCGCTACTTGCTCTACCGTGTCAGTTGTTGTCTCATCAGCATTGACTTGAGCATTGTTTATCACTAATAAACCTGCAACAGCTACCGAAACCACGCCAATGCTTAATTTCCGAATGTAAAATGTTTCCTTAGACTTTTTAAACATATCAAATCCTCCTAAAAAGCAAAAACCACCAAACCAGACCTTTAAACGGCTGATTTGGTGGCTCTGTTTCATACATAGTGTCTAAAAATATATCACAACCACCAGATTAACCAGTTTTGCAACCCATTAAAAATGGACTATTTTTAAGGAACTATTAGTAAATTTAGTAAATCATGTTATCCCCATGTGTAACCACGCGCATTGAAGAACACGACTGTACCGTCTGGCAAGGCTACCCATTGGTTACGTACTTGTTCACCAGAATTAGCGTCATAGTAATAACGTAAGCCGTTGATTCTAACGACGTCACCTTTCACTTGTGAACCATCTGCGTTGAAATAGAGATTTTGTCCGTCAATGACTTGGGCACCAGTTACGGCAATGCCGTCTGCGCCAAAGTAATACCAAACACCGTCAATTTCAACAAATGTATTGACTGCCATTTCACCTGAATCAGCATCGTAATAATAGCGATTGCCATTTGCATCAGTGACAATTTCACCTTTGACTTGAACGCCATTATCTGCAAAATAGAGATGTTGTCCATTGATGACTTGAGCTCCCGTTACAGCAATGCCATTTTCATCGAAATAGTACCAATCATCACCATCACCAATGAATTTATTGACTGCAAGTTCGCCTGAATTGGCATCATAATAATGGATATTTCCTGCTGTATCTGTGACAAAGACGCCTTTGGCTTGTAGTCCGTCCTCAGCAAAGTAAAGGTTTTGTCCGTTAATGGTTTGAGAACCTGTGACTAAATTGCCGTTTTCGTCTGCGTAATACCAGTCATTATCACCCGTTGTGAAGAAATCAGCAACGATTTTTTCACCTGAATCAGCGTCATAGTAACTACGAGTGCCATCTGCATTAGTCACAAAGACACCCTTAGCTTGAACACCATTATCGTCAAAGTAGAGATGTTGTCCAGCAATGGTTTGGGCACCTGTAACAGCAATACCATTTTCATCGAAATAGTACCAGTCATTGTCACCGACTTTCACAAAATCAGATACGACCATTTCACCAGAATTTTCTTTGAAGTAACGAAGGTTGCCGTCTGCGTCTGTAATCAATTCGCCTTTGACTTGATAACCATTGTCATCATAATATTGGTAAGCACCATCAATTTCAACAAGACCACGCGCCATGACACCATTTTCATCAAAATAACGCCATTTTGTGACAGTTGTTGTTACACCGTCCACGACTTCTTCAACATCAAATGAATAATAATTATTGAAGTATTGGTTGCCAAGTGGTCCAAAGTAATATTGGTTGCCATTTTCATCTTCGTAAATCGCATCACGTAGTTGGATACCATTCGGTAGGAAGTAATAGGTCTTACCATCAATGTCAACGGTTCCAGTCACCATGTAACCATTGTCATCAAAGTAATAATAGTAACTGTTGTAAACGATAAATGAAGCTTTCGCACGATAACCACTTGTTGAGAAATAACTCATGCCAGTACCGTCATAATAGAAGCCTGTGATAGCTGAATCTGATGTCATTTGTTTTGGAAGGAAAGTGCCGTTTTCAGTCACGGTGAAATAAGTACCAGTTGCCGCATCACTTAGAACATAACTTGCACCTTTACCAAGAATATTGGTACCGTTGAAGTATTCAGCTTTCCAAGTCTTAATCTTAGTTGAAGGGTCAATTGGTTCGCCAGTTGAAATCATTGCTACTTCAAACATTTCTGGATAGGTTTCTTGAAGATAATCCAAGAATTCACCACCGTATTGTGCTTGATAATCTTCACCGCTACTCTTGCTGTTAGCGACATAAAGAGTATTATTGATGTAGGCACCTTCTGTTTCTTCACCATAATCATTCACACGAGTTGCTGTGACAACTTCTTCACCTGGAAGTGAGTAAATTTGGTCTGGAACCCAGTCAGCAATGACTTGAATACCTGCTGCATGAAGCGCCTTAATCGCATTTCTTAGATCTTCTGATGAACCGTATTTGTTGTTTTGACTCATTGCTAGGTCATAACGGTCATCAAAAGCATAGCCATTTTGAATGATTGAATCAAGAAATGTACCATCATCAGTTGACACGTATTGTGGTGCCATTTCAAATGAGGTAATACCCCAAGATGTAAAGAGGTCAACATTTTCAGCAATAAGCTTATTTGTGTATTCTGAATCGCTTGTAACAAAATCTTGGAAGTTTGAGAAGCCTTCGTAGATTACTTGAGAATCAAGCGCAGCGGTTGCTTGATAAGTCAATTCACCTTCTGCATAAGCTGACGTGTCAGCTGATACACGAATGTCTTGATTTTCATCTGCCCCAACTGGAACCCAAACAGAAAGGTAACCATTCATATCAACGGTTTCGTAACCCTTGATTTCATCTGCTGTGAAGTAAATATAACCATTGTCATCAACGAGTTTCGTGATGTCAGCATCAGAATCGTTGAGATAAGATTGCAAACCGTCAGCAGTTGGGTAAAGCAATGGGCGATAGTATTGACCAGCATGGGCAACACCAACTTGCACAGCAATCACTTCAGAATCGGCAAGTTGAAGATTTGGATTGTTAGAAATAATCGTCACAATACCCGAGGTCAAAACAGAATCATCTGTTGCTTCTTGGTCAGCTGTCATAATACCATAACCATAGCGAACAGAGGTCAGAACACCTGTTTCATTCAAAACGGAATCGGCATTATCGATTGACATGGTTGAAGCTGGCGTGTAATAATTAACCGCCATTGATTGCCCACCAGCAGCGTATCTAATCCGTGCTTGTAGTAGGGTTGTGATTTGGTCATAATATGGTGATTTTGTTGCCATGTATTGACCATTATCCGTATAAAGGTCACCATAGTAAATACGTGGCACCGATTCCATATTTGTCAAAAGAAGTGAATAAGCCGCAGGAATGTTATAGTGTGTATATTCCTTATCAACGCTATTCATATCAGCATTATAAATTTCAAAGGCTTGATTCAATTCATCTAAAGTGAATGTGTAACCGTCTGTTTCAGGATTAATTTGTTCAGCGATAATTGATGCGATGATGGTTTGCACTTCACTATCATGTGCACGAACAAAGACGTAAGACGGCATGGTATCGCCGTAAGCACTATCTTCGCTACGGTCAGTCAAGCCAATTTCTGACGTGATAAGTGGTTCTAAGCCAGAACGCTCGTCTGTTGGACGTGTCAATGAATAAAGGAATGACAAACGAAGTCCGTTATCAATTGCTAGCGCTGCACCGTTCGTATCATGGTTGTAGTCTGGGTCGTTATAACTCCAAGCTTCCAAGATAGAAATATGAGCAAGAGCCTGCGCTTCTGACTCGTTAACACCGTAAGCCGCTTCAAATAAATTAGTGTAAATTTGAAGAAGGTCAGCATTCACATTATCAACAGCATCCACACGAACACCGTCAAAGTTAGCATCGTCATCACCAAAGACAATACTTCCCCAATTCATGAGATAGTAAAGCTGATTCAATTGCTCTGCTTGAACAACTGGATTTGAATTATCAACGTCATTGGCAAGAAGGAATTCATAACCACCCGTACGGTCGGCTTTGAAGTAATTTGTCTCACCTGTTTGATAAGTTGGTGTGCGGTTAAGCAAGCGATAATCTGAATTAGCCCATGGCGTCAAATCGCTATTAACATATAAAAGCGCTCCACCTTGCAAATGGTCACTTCCCTCATTTTCAGTATTGATATTCCATTTGTCTTGTGTCGTCACAAATGAACTAATAATTTCACGCAACCAAGCGGTGTTTTCTTGACGTGTGATTTCTTGTTCAATTTTCACTTGTACAGCTTCTGCTGCCAAATTTAGGCTGGCTTGAGAATCGTCTGCTGAATAGGTTGTTCCCAAATCAAAATAATCAGACATATAGTTCAGATAATCGATTTGCGTATCGACATCTGGCCACCAAGCCATTAACAATGGACGGAAATCAGTTTCTGTCGAATCAACCCAAGTCTCACCATTTTCTAAAATCTTAGTAGGACGATACCAAGTATTAGCTGTCAAATACCCATCAACCAATTCAAAACTTTCTTCGGTTGAATCATAACTTTGATTGTTAATGCTAAAATTGTCAACTAAATTCGTTAGTCCTTCCGAAAATGAGTAAGTTGATGTTGAGGTCAGAGCACCTGTATCCGCATCAAAATAGAGTAATTGTCCATCAACGGTAATCGCGAAGTTTTTCTTAACATTGCCATCTTCGTCAATGTAATAATATTTGCCATCAATTTCTTGAATATTATCCAAGCTCAACTGATCGGCATCCGCTCCAGTTTCGGTAACAGCTGAACGACTAACTTCCCCTGCTAAGTCAGCTGTTACTGCTGTCGTTGTGTCTACTGTATCCGTTGTTGTATCATCAGAATCATCTGCTGTCTGATTAACAGTCGCCTCGTCTGTTGTATCTGTTGTCGTGGTATCTGTATCCGTTGATGTAACTTGAGAAGCTTGTACTGCTGCGCTCGTAGTAGTCTGTTGGTCAGCGTCATCAGTAACAACATCAGTAACATCTTGCGAATCATCTGTTGAAACAGTCGAATCAGTAGTTGTACTATCGTCAGCCACCGTTGAAGTATCTTGCACGTCTGCAACGGTTACATCTTGTGATTGTGATGTGCTACTATCAACTGCTGTATCCGTTCCTGAATCATCAGAAACTAACGTTGTGGTGTCTGTCGTATCGGCAGAAACAGATTGAGTAGGGACGCTTACTCCCAATCCTACCAATGCCAAGCTCGTCACGGCAATTGCTACCCACTGTTTCTTAACCTTGTGTAGTTTATAATGAACCTTTTTTTCCATATAGTTAGTTCTCCTCCTAAATAGCTCATAAACAAAAAGACTACACCTAAAGTGTAATCTACATTTAAAATGGCGTTTTATTTTTTTGCATATATGACTAGTTGCTTTTCAATTTTGCAATGGTATCCAGCATTTTCTGAGCAACATTGTAACACTCCAAAAACACCATGATTTCTATGCATTTTTCCATGGTTGCTAAACCATCTGAATTTCCCATTTTAAACAGATAATAACCTCTATAATATCTAATAACAGCGTTTTCAAAAAAGTCTATTTCAGGCTTCTTTAATCTGTCAGCATAGTTTAAAAGTTTGAGTGCCACTGAAAAGTGTTCCTTTTCAATACAAACGCTGATAACACTAAGCAACATCTGAATAATGAGTTTACGATTTTCGGCGATTTCTTGGTAAAATTGCGTGCGCTTCACCATTTCCCCTGCAAATGTTTCCAATAAACTGACCGTCATTACAGAGGCACTATTGGTGAATAACCAGAGTTCATAACGCCCCCATTCTTCGACTGAAAAAAGGTAATCAACCAGATACTGAATTTCTTTTTTATTTATCTTTTCTTGCTTGGTACATTGACTTAGAATGGCTTTGACGACAAGCGTATTTAGTTTATAAAGTTTATAATTTGAAAACCTCTCTTCTAATTTTTTACAATTTTCTAAAATATTTTCCAATTTTAAAATATTCTTTTCGAGGTATGCTTCAGAAATATCGTTTTGAAGAAAGGTATTCTGTGGTTGAACAAAGTTGTGATAAACGCTTTGAAACTCGTCCATAGTGACATTCATATTTTGCAAACAGATATAGAGAACATCTGCCGTAACATCGCTAATTCCGCGTTCAAATCGTGATAATTGAGCAACAGAAACGACCCCTTCAGCAACCTCTTTTTGTGATAATCCCTTTGACTCCCTAATCATTTTAAATGTTTTACCTAATGTTTTTTTCATATTCCCCCTTTATTTCCCAAAATTGCATATATGTAATATCTACTTATTTCCCCTAAAAGAAGGAAGCATGAAATCTTAAAATAATCGTTACAATCTTCACTACTTCGTCATTTATTTTAGCAAGCTAATGTTACAACAATAATATATTGATATATCAAACTAATAATGAATTCAAGAGATTTTTACAAAAATTAAATTTCTAATTTTCGGCATTTTTTAGTTAATTAAACCACAAAAATGAGGACAACAAAAAAGCCACTAAGCCCTATTAATAGGACTAGTAGCTTTTAAGTATGTAGGATAGATAGACTAACTTTTTCTACAAATGTTAAATATTAATTTAACATCGCTACATTGTTTGTTCAGCAGAACTTGAGCTAATTTCTGTTTCGGTAATGGTTGTATTATCAGGTTTAACTTGTGTCTCGTCTGTACTTTCACTTTGCTTATCAGAATCTTGTGTGTTTACAACAACCACACCATCTGCACCGAATGTGTATTCAACGCCATCAACTGATAAGGTTTGGCTAACAACCATTTCACCAGTTTGCGCGTCATAGTAACGTTTGTTACCATTGATATCTGTGACAAAGATACCTTTAGCTTGAACACCGTTTTCGTCAAAGTATAAGTGTTGACCATTGATGACTTGGTCACCTGTTACGACATAACCTGTTTCATCGAAATAATACCAATCGTCACCGTCAGCGATAAATTTATTTTCGGCAAGGTCACCTGAATCTGGGTCGTAAAAATGACGATTACTTTCAGCATTTGTCACAAAAATACCCTTGGCTTGTAGCCCATCTGCAGCAAAATAAAGTTTTTGACCGCGAATTACTTGTGAGCCAGTTGCCAAGTTACCATTTTCATCAGCGTAATACCAATGATTATCTCCTGTTGTGAAGAAATCACCAACAAATTTTTCACCTGATTTGGCATCATAGTAACTGCGTGTGCCGTCTTCGTTTGTTACGAAAATACCTTTGGCTTGAACACCGTTTTCGTCAAAGTACAATTGTTGTCCGTTGATTGTTTGAGCACCTTTAACAGCTACACCATTTTCATCGAAATAATACCAACTACCGTTAACAAGTGCAAATTCACCAACTACCATAGCTCCTGAATCAGCTTTGAAATAACGTGTGTTGCCGTCTTTATCGGTAACGAGTTGACCTTTGATTTGGTTACCATTGTCATCATAATATTGATAATCGTTGCCAATCTTAACAAGACCACGCGCCATGACACCATTTTCATCAAAGTAACGCCAGTTTGTTGTCGTTTTAGTCACGCCATCTACTGTTGATGTTGTCTCAAAAGCATAGTAATGACCTGCATAACGGTTACCAGATTTACCAAAATAATATTGATTACCATTAGCATCTTCGTAGATAGCATCACAAAGTTCGATACCATTTGGCAAGAAATAATAAGTTTGGCCGTCAATTTCACGCATACCAGTCACCATGTGACCATTTTCATCAAAGTAATAACGGTTGCCATTGTATAGAACAAATGAAGATTTTGCTTGGTAACCACTTGTTGAGTAGTAAGTCATACCAGTACCGTCATAATAGAAACCAGTTTGAGCTGTATCTGATGTCATTTGTTTTGGCAAGAATGCACCATTTTCAGTCACGGTAAAGTATGTCCCTGTTGCAGCATCATTCAAGACATAATCAGCACCCTTACCAAGAATATTGGTACCGTTGAAGTACTCGGCTTTCCAAACTTTAATCTTAGTTGATGGGTCGATTGTCTCACCAGTCGAAATCATGACTTTTTCAAACAATTCTGGGTAGTTTTCTTGAAGATATTCTAAGAATTCACCACCGTATTGCGCTTGATAGTCCTCACCGCTACTTTTAGTATTTGCGGCGTAAGGTTTGTTTTTGATTTGAGCACCTTCACGTTCTTCACCGTAATCGTTAACACGTGTTGCTGTAACAATTTCTTCACCTGGAAGAGCGTAAATTTGATCTGGAACCCAGTCAGCAATGACTTGGATACCACGCGCGTGGAGTGCTTTGATAGCATTTCGTAAATCTTCTGCTGAACCGTATTTATTATCTTTACTCATTGCCAAGTCATAACGGTCCGTAAAAGCATAACCGTTTTGAATGATTGAATCAAGGAAAGTTCCGTCAGTTGATGACACGTATTGTGGTGCCAATTCAAATGATGTGATTCCCCATGATGCAAAAAGATCCGCATTTTCGGCAATAATTTTGTTAGTGTATTGTGAAGGGTCTTGAACGAAATCTTGGAAGTTTGAGAAGCCTTCAAAGATAACTTGAGAATCAAGCGCAGCACTTGTTTCGTAAGTTAATTCTCCGTCTTTTTTAGATTCTGTGCTCGCTTCAACACGAATGTCTTGGTCAGCAGCTGCACCAACTGGTACCCAAACTGTAAGGAAACCATTCATATCAACAGTTTCAAAACCTTTAATTTCATCACCTGTGAAATAGATGTAACCATTTTCATCAACGAGTTTTGTAATCGTTGTATCAGAATCGTTAAGGAAAACTTGCAAACCATTTTCTGTTGGAGAAAGCAACGGACGATAATATTGACCAGCATGAGCAAGACCAACTTGGACAGCAATTGTATCAGAACTGTTTAATTTCAGATTTGGATTGTTAGACACAATTGTCACAATACCTGAAGTTGTCACAGAATCGTCAGTTGCTTTTTGGTCAGCTGTCATAATACCATAACCAAAACGAACAGATGTCAAAATGCCCGCACCAGCTCCGTCTGGATATTGAACGTTCATTGCTTGACCACCAGCAGCGTATTTAATACGTGATTTAAGCAATGCTGTGATTTGGTCATAGTATGGTGATTTAACTGCCATGTATTGACCATTATCAGTGTACAAGTCACCATAGTAAACACGTGGCACAGATTCCATATTTGTCAAAAGAAGTGCATAAGCTGCTGGAATGTTGAAATGTGTGTATTTTTTATCAACACTGTTCATATCAGCATTGTAAATTTCAAAAGCTTGTTGCAATTCTTCAAGCGTGAATGTATAACCATCAGTTTTAGGATTGATTTGACCAGCAATGATTGAAGCGATAATCCCTTGTACTTCACTATCATGTGCACGAACAAAAGCATAAGACGGCATGGTATCACCATAAGCACTATCTACCGTACGGTCAGTCATTCCAAGTTCATTATGAATTAATGATTCCAAATTTGTACGGCTATCTAATGGACGCGTCAAAGCGTCAAGAAACGCCATGCGGAGCCCGTTGTCAATAGCTAGCGCAGCACCATTTGTATCATGGTTATAATCAGGATCGTTAAAGCTCCAAGCTTCTAGGATAGAAATGTGAGCAAGAGCTTGTGCTTCTGTCTTATCAACACCATAAGCTGCTTCAAATAAATTAGTATAAATTTGAAGAAGGTCGGCATCAACGTTATCAACGGCATCCACACGAACACCATCAAAGTTGGCATCAGCATCACCAAAAACGATTTGGCCCCAATTCATAAGATAGTAAAGTTGATTCAATTGCTCCGCTTGAACAACAGGATTTGAGTTGTCAACATCATTAGCAAGTAAGAAATCATAACCACCTGTGCGGTCAGCTTTATAGTATTTGGTTTCACCAGTTTGGTAAGTCGGTGCGCGGTTAAGCAAACGATAATCTGAATTAGCCCATGGTGTCAAATCGCTATTAACATATAAAAGCGCTCCGCCTTGCAAATGGTCCGTATCACGGTCCTCAGAGTTCATGTTCCATTTATCTTGTGTTGTCACAAATGAACTAATCACCTCACGCAACCATTCGGTACTTCCACGACGAGCAATTTCTTGTTCAATTTTTACTTGAATAGCTTCCGCGGCAATGTTCAAGCTGGCTTGCGAATCTGATGCAGAATATTTTTTGTTTAATCCAAAGTATTCAGACATGCTGTTCAAATAGTTGATTTGTGTATCAACATCAGGCCACCATGCCATAATCAATGGACGGAATGAGTCTTCTGTAGAATCAACCCAAGCTTCACCATTTTCCAAAACTTTAGTAGGACGATACCAAGAATTAGCTGTCAAATACCCATCAACTAATTCAAAGCTTTTCTCTGTTGAATCATAAGCTTGGTTATTCTTTGAGAAGTTATCAACAAGATTTGTCAAACCTTCTGTAAATGAATAAGTTGAAGTTGATGACAATGCACCTGTTTCAGCATCAAAGTAAAGCAATTGACCGTTTACTGTGATGGCGAAGTTTTTCTTAACAGTACCATCTGCTTGAATATAGTAGTATTTACCATCGATTTTCTTGATGTTGTCCAAGCTCAATTGGTCAATTGATTCTCCCGTTTCGCTAACAGCTGAATGGCTAACTTCTTCTGCCAAGGCACCTTCAGAATTATTTTCTTTATCAGCGTCAGCAGTTTCTTCTGTTTTATCGCTTACTTTATCAGATGAATCATCTGTTGTAGTTGTTGTGTCATCTGTGCTTGTTGATGATGTTTGTGACACTTCTTCTGCTGTGTTTTTTGTAGTCTTTTGTTCTCTTTGCGAAGCTGTAATATCTGTCACTTTTTGTGAATCATCGCTAGTAGCTGTGGCAGTTTCAACTGTTGTATTAGTGCTAGATTCTGTTACTGTGTCAGAATTGCTTGTAGTTGTGTCTGTTGCTTGTGTCTTGCTACTGTCAACACTAGCTCCTGGACTATCGCTTCCTCTTGTTAGCGTAACATCACTTGTTTCGTCAGCTGTTACGACCTGCGTTGAAGTGGCAGCTCCCAAGCCTACCACTAATGCCAAAGTAGTAACAGCAATCGTTACCCACTGTTTCTTCACTTTGTGTAGTTTGTAATGAATCTTTTTCTCCATAATTCCTCCTAATAATTTCATAAAAAAAAGACTACACTCAAAAGTATAGCCCATTTTTTTCTTATGTTATTTCTTTTTGCAAATGTGATTTTTCCTGTTTTAAGTTTGTTACCCTATCTGACATCTGTTGTGCGATAGTGTAACATTCCAAAAATATCATGATTTCTGTGCATTTTTCCATGATTGTCAGCCCAGATAAATTGCCCTTTTTACAGAGATAATAACCACGGCAATATTTGACTGCATTGCGCGTGAATAAATCTGTTTCCTCCCTTTTTAAATTATCCGCATAATTCAGTAATTTAAAAGCGAGCGACAGTCGATTTCTTTCAATGCAAACAACAATAACATTAAATAACATTTGATTGACGAGACGGCGATTTTCAGGAATTTCTTGATAAAACTGTGTTCGATTAATCATTTCGCTAGCAAAAATTTCCACTAAATTACTAGGCATCAAGGAAGCGCTGTAGGTAAATAGCCGTAGTTCGTAGCGCCCCCATTCATCCACAGAAAACAAGTAATCTACCAAAAATTGAATATCTTTTTTAGCAACTTTGTCAAAGTCATCACACCGATACAATACCGATTTAATAACGATTGTGTTCAAACGGTAAAATTTTTGTTCTGGCGCAATAGTCGTCAAACGTTGGTATTTCGCTAAGTATTCTCGTAATTTTAAGGTGTTTTTTTCAAGAAAAGCTTTAGCAACGTCGTTTTGAAAAATGGCATTCTGATTTTGTAAAAAATCACGACAAACGCATTGAAATTCTTCAACAGAAACATTCATATTCTCCAAACAATTGTAGAGAGTTTCAGCGTTAACACTACTTATTCCGCGTTCAAATCGAGATAACTGGGCAATCGAAATAATGTCACCTGCTACCTCTTTTTGTGATAATCCTTTTGATTCCCGTAGCATTTTAAAGCTTTTTCCTAAATTTTCTTTCATAGAACCTCCTTTTCCCTTAAATGCACATTTACTATCTTACCTCTTTTTTGGATGTTTTGAAAGTAAAAATGAATATTTTCAGCAAATTTTCAAAAAATCTAATAATCAACTCTTGATTTTGCATTAATGCAAAATTTTAGTTTGAATTTACAAATAACATCAGTCAAAATTGATGCTTAAGAAACGATTTTTAACCAATCATATCCTTAAAAATAGATTTTTGAACAACCAAAAACCACCTAGAAGAATTTCTAAGTGATTGTATTCTTTATCTTCAGCAGTTCGCTGTTAGCTCATTACGTTGTCGCTTTCGCTCCTTGTTCTGAGACAGCTATCGCAGGGGGATGACATCAACTCTGATGACGCTTCGCTTATCAATCGTTATTCAAATATAAAAAACCACTTAGACTATCTTGTTCTAAGTGGTTGTATCGTTTAAACTCCCAGCAGTTCGTGGCTAGCTAATCACTGCGTCGTTTCCGCTCCTTGTTCTTAGGCCACTATTGCAGGGGTAATGTATCAGCTCTCTTGTACTAGCGTACTGCGAATCGCTGTACATTACTCCCATTCTACTGTTGCTGGTGGTTTACTTGTAATATCGTAGACGATGCGGTTGACGTGGTCAACTTCGTTTACGATACGGACTGAGATTTTTTGAAGGACATCCCATGGGATGCGAGCAAAGTCTGCAGTCATTCCGTCAATCGATGTAATAGCGCGGATTGCGATTGTGTAATCGTAAGTACGTCCGTCACCCATAACACCAACTGAACGAACACCTGTGTTAACAGTGAAATATTGCCAAATATCGCGGTCAAGACCTGCTTTAGCAATTTCTTCACGAAGGATAGCATCAGATTCACGAACAGTTTCAAGGCGTTCAGCTGTGATTTCACCCATAACACGGATAGCAAGTCCTGGTCCTGGGAATGGTTGGCGCCAAACGATTTCATCTGGCATACCAAGAGCTGTACCAAGCGCACGAACTTCATCTTTGAAAAGTGTGTTAAGTGGCTCAATTAATTCAAATTGCATATCTTCTGGGAGACCACCAACGTTGTGGTGTGATTTGATTGTTTGAGCAGTATCTGTACCAGACTCGATAACGTCTGTGTAAAGAGTACCTTGTGCTAAGAAGTCAACACCTTTAAGTTTGCTTGCTTCGTCATCAAATACACTGACAAATTCATTACCAATGATTTTACGTTTTTTCTCTGGGTCATCAACACCAGCAAGAAGGTCTAAGAAACGTTTTGAAGCATCAACACGAATGATGTTCAATCCGAATTTACCACCAAGCATATTCATAACTTGATCACCTTCTCCTTTACGAAGAAGACCATGGTCAACGAAGATACATGTCAATTGGTCACCGATAGCACGTTGAAGAAGAACACCAACAACTGATGAATCAACACCACCTGAAAGTCCTAAAAGAACTTTACGGTCTCCAACTTTTTTACGGATTTCAGAAATTTGCAGATCAATGAAATTATCCATTGACCAATCACCTTTAGCTCCACAAATCTTGAAAGCAAAGTTACGTAAAATATCATTACCATATACTGAGTGACGAACTTCTGGGTGGAATTGGATGCCATAGATGTTTTTCTCAGTATTTTCAATGGCTGCGTAAGGGCAATCAGCAGAATCACCAACAAGGTGGAAACCTGCTGGAATTTCGGTAACTGCATCACCGTGGCTCATTAAAACGGTTTGTTCATCTGGTGTGTCAGCAAATAATTTTGAATTTGCTTTTAAGCGAAGTGTTGATTGACCGTATTCGCTGTTACCAGTTTGACCTGCTGGAACAACTTTACCACCAAGTCTGTCAGTCAACAATTGCATACCATAGCAGATACCAAGAATTGGAATACCCAATTCAAAAATTTCTTCATCAATACCAAAGGCATTGTCAGCATAAACTGAATTTGGACCACCTGAAAGTACGATACCAATTGGGTTAATCACACGCACTTCTTCTGCTGTGATTTTGTGGCTTCTCAATTCTGAGAACACACCAAATTCACGGATACGACGTGCAATCAATTGGTTGTACTGGCTACCATAATCAAGAACAATGATTTTTTGAACATCATTCAAACTAGAATTGTCAGTCATTATTACCCTTTCTATTAAAGTCAGCCCTAAGCTGACAGTATTCTTTCTAATTGTAGCATAATTTCATGCATTTAGCAGTAGATTTTCAATATCTTTATGAAGTTTTGACAATATTGAGGTTGCAGATGCCTGCTTATTAACAGGTGACTGACAAAAATATATTTTACAAAAAGGAAAGCAAGCGATTAGAAAACCACTTGCTTAGGAGTTATATGAAAAGTTTTTAGGACAATTGTATTATATGACTTTCTAGGATAAGATACATCCGTCTTGAGACCTATTTTTTTAAAAGTTGACTGATGTTAGTCAAAAGTTTTACAATAAATATCATTAAGTAAGATTGGAGATGAGATTTCTGTTTAACAATTACAAACATATGCAACGTTTGATTCATACCATTTCAGCTATTGTTTTTATCGCTTCTTGTCTCTTTATGATTTGGCTTTATCGGCATGGCTATCTAACTAATCAATCCAAATTACAAACGCTTGTGGAGCAAGATAAATTTTTAGGAGCACTTTTCTTCACTCTTTTACAAATGATGCAGGTTGTTGTGCCAATTATCCCTATTAGTTTGACTATGGTTTTAGCTGTCATGACTTTTCATCCAGTTGTTGGCATTTTAACGAGTTGCATTGGTATTATCCTTGGTTCTACTATTCTATTTTTACTGACACGTTGGTACGGGAAACGATTTTGCCTGCTTTTCGTCAAAGAAGCAACTTTCAAAAAATATGAAAAACTCGTTGCCACCCATAAATCATTTACTATCATTTTTATTTTATGTATAATATCACCTTTTGCACCTGCTGATTTACTTGTGATGTTAGCCGCGCTTAGCAATATGTCCTTCAAAACTTTTTCAAAAATCATTATCCTCTGTAAACCAATTTCCATTATCGGACACGTGTTAATTCTCATTTACGGTGGTGAATGGGCACTGCATTTTCTTTAAACTTAAAAAATTTGAGATTTGTTTCTCAGATTTTTTAGTTTCTCTCAAAGTCTAATTGAATCAATAATTTTATATTTGGCAATCGTTAACGCGATGCTTTTATCTTTGTGTAATCAACATCGGACATTGTTTCCGTTAATTTACTTGTTTTGATAGGTAGAGATATTTTTTGTTACGCAAACGCTTGCGTTATTTTATCTTTTTGGTAAAATGAAAGAAAAAAGTCTTTCTCCTAGGAGCTTTATTATGACAAACGAAACTTTGATGCAATATTTTGAATGGTATTTACCAAATGACGGGAAACATTGGCAACGATTAGCAGCTGATGCTCCCGAACTAGCTCAAAAAGGCATTTCTAAAATCTGGTTACCTCCTGCTTTTAAGGCTACACACGCTGGCGATGTTGGCTATGGTGTTTATGACCTTTTTGACCTCGGAGAATTTGACCAAAAAGGAACGATTCGAACCAAATATGGAACTAAAGCCGATTATCTTGCTGCCACTGCTAGCTTAAAAGAAAATGGTATTGAACCCTTAGCGGATGTGATTTTGAATCACAAGGCAGCAGCTGACCACACCGAAACCTTTACTGTTGTCGAAGTGTCGCCAGAGGACCGCACAGAGGTTCTTAGTGAGCCTTTTGAAATCGAAGGTTGGACAAATTTTACCTTTGCAGGTCGGCATAAAACCTATAATGATTTTGAGTGGCACTGGTATCATTTTACAGGAACAGATTATGATGTCAAAACTGGAAAAACTGGAATTTTTCAAATTCAAGGCGACAATAAAGGTTGGGCAAATCAAGATTTAGTTGACGATGAAAATGGGAATTATGACTATCTGATGTATGCTGATTTGGATTTCAAACACCCTGAAGTCATTAAAAACATTTACGATTGGGCAGATTGGTTTGTTCAAACAACTGGTATCGCTGGTTTTCGATTAGACGCTATCAAACACATTGATTCTTTCTTCATGGGCAATTTTATCCGTGATATGAAATTAAAATACGGCGACGATTTCTACGTCTTTGGTGAATTTTGGAATGGTGATGAACAGTCTAACAACGATTACTTGGAAAATACCGATTATCGTTTTGATTTGGTAGATGTCCGCCTTCATCAAAATCTCTTTGAAGCTAGCCAAGAAATGGAAGCTTATGATTTGCGGACAATTTTTGACCAAACCTTGGTCAAAAATCACCCAGATTCTGCCGTTACTTTTGTCGATAACCATGACACACAACGTGGGCAAGCTTTGGAATCAACCATTGCAGAATGGTTTAAGCCTGCTGCTTACGCTTTGATTCTACTTCGTCAGACTGGATTGCCTTGCATTTTCTATGGTGATTACTACGGTATTTCTGGCGAATTTGCACAAGAAAATTTCAAAAAAGAGATTGACCAATTGTTGCAACTTCGTCAAACAGCTGTCTATGGACAGGAAGAAGATTACTTTGATGACCCAAATTGCATTGCGTGGACTTGTCTTGGGAATGATGAACACCCCACAGCACTAGCTATACTCATCAGTAATGCTAACGCTGCTTCAAAACGCTTATTTGTTGGCGAGAAATGGGCTAACCACATTTTTACAGACGCCTTAGAAAATAATCAGACCGAGGTCACTATTGATGCGCAAGGTTATGGCGTTTTTCCTGTTAATGAAAAATCTGTCAGCGCATGGGTGCCAAATCACTAATGAATACCAAAAAAACTCTCTTAGAATGGCGATTTCTAAGAGAGTTTTTTTCTAATTTAAACTGAGAATCGAAAAAATTCTTACATCTGTTTACATAATTATATTTACATAAATAACAATAACAACTTTCACATCTTTTCTACCCTGCTTGGGCTGTTTGCATTTGGTAATAAACGCCTTGTTTTGCCATTAAATCGTCATGCGTACCATGTTCAATAATGTCACCATCTACCATGACTAAAATAAAATCAGCTGATTGAATGGTTGACAAGCGGTGTGCAATGATAAAACTTGTCCTTCCTTGCATTAATTTTTCAAAAGCTTCTTGAATCAATACTTCTGTCCGAGTATCGATAGATGAAGTTGCTTCGTCGAGAATTAAGATTTTTGGTAGTTTGACAAAAATTCGAGCAATCGTTAACAGCTGACGTTGTCCTTGCGACAATGACGCTCCTGCATCAGCCAGATAAGTATCGTAACCATTTGGCAACTGACAAATAAAGAAATCAGCATTGGCTGCTTTTGCGGCAGCAATGACTTCTTCTCGTGTAGCATCAGGATTTCCATATGCAATATTATCGTGAATCGTTCCAACTTTCAGCCACGTTTCTTGCAATACCATACCGATTTGTTGGCGCAATTCTGACACAGAATAATCTGCCATAGAAACGCCATCCAAATAAATAGCTCCGCTATTGACTTCATAAAAACGCATTAGAAGATTGATTAAAGTTGATTTTCCTGCACCCGTTGGTCCAACGATAGCCACTTTTGAAGCCGCTGGGATTGATAAATTAAGGTGGTTAATCAAGGTATTTTGGCTAGTATAACCAAACGACACATCTTTGAATTCAATTTGTCCTTGGATACTATCTGCATTAAGATGAGCTTTTACTGGAAGAGGCTCATTTTCTTCGTCTAAAATAGCGTAGAGACGTTCTGCACAGGCAATGGCGCTCTGCAATTCTGACAAAACGGATGAAATATCATTAAATGGCTTGGTGTATTGATTGACATAATTCAAGAAAGTTGTCAATTGCCCAACTGTAAAAGCACCTGACATAATCCGAAGTGCCCCTACTCCTGCCAAAAGAGCATAAATCAAGCTATTAATGAAACGCGTTGACGGATTAACCGTTGAAGAATAGAAAATAGCTCCTTGTGAGTAATCAGCATAAGTATCATTAATCGTCGTGAAAGTGTCAATAGCCATATCTTGTGCATTGAAGGTGTGGAGTAAACTTTCTTGGCGAATCATTTCTTCAATATACTGCGTTTGTTGCCCGCGTGATTTTGTTTGATTTTGATAAAAATGATAACTCTTTTGAGCGATAAAACGTGCTAAGAAAAGTGATAATGGTGTCAAAATTAGCACCAAACCAAGCATTAACAAATCAATATCAGCCATTGTCACAATGGTAATGATAACCGTTAGAATACCAATAAAAAATTGATTGAACACCATTAACAGACCATTGCTCAATTGTTCGGCATCAGTTGTCACACGACTAACCAAATCACCTGAACTTTTCTTGTCAAGATAAGAAATCGGCATCTGGTTTAATTTTTCCATGACTTTTTGACGCAATGTGTAAATATAACCAAACGTTAGACGGTTATAAATCAACGGATTCACCCATTGCACCAAGGTATTCAAAGCGACAACAACAATCATTTTCGCTACAATTGGCACAATTAAACTAATTGATTTCGGAGATAAAACAACGTCCACCGCATTCCCAATCAAAATAGGCAAATAAACGGTCAGAGCGACTTGCGCAATCGTTCCAAGTGTGGCACCAAGAACAAGTCCTTTTTGTGATAAAAGATCTTTGAACAAACGGCGGCTAGTATGATTTTGATTTTTTGCCTTCATCTTATGCCTCCTTTTCTTCTTGGTGTTGTGAGTAATGAATAGCGCGGTAAACATCATTTTGCTTGAGTAACTCATCATGGCTGGCAAAACCAAGTTGATGTCCTTTATCTAGCAGCAAAATCTTATCAGCTGCTTTCAAGCTATTAGTGCGTTGTGAAATCAAAACAAGAGTCACTTCTTTTAATTCCTCATGAATGGCTGATAGTAACTTCGCTTCTGTTAAATAATCAAGCGCTGATGTCGAATCATCTAAGATTAAGAACGGCGCTTTTCTAACAAGCGCACGCGCAATTGTCAAACGTTGACGTTGTCCGCCAGAGAAATTACGCCCAAATGCCTCAACCTTGGCATCCAATTGTCCCTCTTTTTCTGATACAAAATCGCTAGCTTGAGCAATATTCAAAGCTCTCCAGAGCTCACTATCACTCACTTCATCACGAATTCCCAATGTCAGATTTGAACGAATTGTTCCTTGAAATAACTCTGCCTTTTGTGGTACCACATTGACCCAAGAACGCCATTCCCCAAGTGTTTTAGGAGAGTGCTGATTTTGAAAAATAGCTAAGCTTCCCTCTTGCGGTGTGTAGAGATGAGTAAGAAGTTCGACTAAAGTTGATTTCCCAGAGCCTGTTCCACCAATCACACCTAAAAAGTCACCAGTGTTCACACTAAAATCAATATGTGACAGCGACGGCTCGGCGGCGGTTGGATAAGTGAACGTCATGTCTTTGACCGCCAAAGCAAATGCTGACTCACTTTGTACCAGCTCAGTTGCCAAATCTTCAGAATCCTTTTCAAATACTTCTGTGATACGTTTAGCGCTGATAAAAGATTGGTTCAATGATGTGACAAGCATGGTCATCTTGAGCAATTCCGTCAAAATTTGCAAGAGGTAATTCACCAAAGCAATCAACATTCCTTGTGACAAAAGCCCACGACCGATTTCAAGATTTCCTTGCCAAATCACCAAAATCAATGTGCCATTAACCACCAGATAAGTCAACGGCGTTACGAGACTTGATAGGTGACCAGCTTTAATTTGCAAGTCAGTATAATCTTGGTTGGCTGTCGCAAATTCTTGTTCTTCTGCTGCAACCTGACCAAAGGCACGAATCACACGCACACCTTCTAATTGCTGGCGTGTCATATTGACAATTCTATCGGTAGCCTGACGAATCTTTGCGTAAATCGGATTGAGCAAGTGCGACATGGTAAAGACAATCGCAAACAAAATCACCACCATTAACAAGAAGTCAATCGTCATTTTAGGACTAATGGTAAATGCCATAATAATCGCACCAAAAACAATAATCGGTGCTCGTAAAAACAGACGTAAAAATTGGTTGATACCCGTTTGAATTTGGTAAGTATCGCTTGTCAAACGTGTTACTAAACTAGATGTTGTCAGCTGATCACGGTCCTCTTTACTCAAGCCCATGATTTTTTTTAATAAATCCTTTGTCAACTGACGTGTGTAGCCAACGGCAGCCTTGGAAGAAAAATATTGTGCCGTAATAGCCACAAGCACCCCAACAATTGCCAGTAAAAATAACAGCCCTATCATCATATAAAGGTGATTTTTATCATGATGAGGGATAATGGTATCAACAATTCTAGCAATAATAATCGGAACTAGAAGCTCGAAAGATGCTTCAAACAATTTGAAAAGGGGACCCAAGATTGTCTCCTTGAGGTACCCTTTAAAATAATGACCTAATTCTTTCATTCTTCTCTTTTCTAATAGAGCATTGGCTCTCCTGTCATTTTAAAATAAACTCATCAATTCAATCAAATATAGATTAAAGTGAACTTCGCGAGAATAGTAAATATTCCCACCATTTTTATATAATTTTCCGCCTGAGATAAGGGCAAGGGGATGATAGTAAAAATAAGTTTCTCCCGTTGTATTTCCAAGACTTGGAGCGACAACATCACGAGAATACGCCGTTGCCAAAGCAATCGTATTTTCGCCACCATTTTTTGCCACGTAATCAATATAAGCAGTTCCGAAATTGTAAGCTTGCACAGCTGTCCAAACATCTACTCCTGCTTCATCTGCCAAGGTAAGATTTTCTGAAAGCACCGTCACGCCTTGACGAATACTGGTCTGGCTATCCGTAATGGAATTAGCAACACCGTCTGAACTTTCGCTTGATTGCATAACGTCACCGTCATCGCCTTTGGTCTCCGTGTAAATCATCGCCAAGACCAAATCAACATTGGCGGTGGTATCGTTGTCGTCTAAAATCTCCTTGACCATATCTTTATACTGTAAAACATTTTGCACGTTTTTGTGAACCACATACGTTTGGTAACCACAAAAAATGACAAAGCCCAGTATGATTAGGCGTCTTAAGAACTTAAACATTATTTATTTTGAATATCCTCTATATTTTTAATCAAGATAGAATAGGTTCCGTTTGGATTTTGGATAAATTCTACCGATTCAGCGTCATCATAGACATTATTAGGTACAATCAGTTGAATACCATTGGATAAGGATAGCTTCTGATTTTCCAATTTTTTTGTCTGACGTGAATGGTCAATATCTGCTACCTGAATTGGTTCTGGAATACTTTCTTTTAACTCATCAACAAAAGTTAAACGAGCAGTCAAATTACTATCAAAAAGTTGGTCTGCCAATTTTTCTGGTGATAATTCTTGCTCTTCTTCCAGATTTTTATGGATAGCAGCTTTCATTTTGGATTGGAAAGCAAAGTCATCTTGTTGGAAATTTTCAGCAATTTTCTGCGCTGTTTGTTCAACCATTTTTATCGATTTTTTCACCGATTGCTCTGGTTGGACTTGCAAGAGATTTTCTGAAAAATAATTAGCAAAGCTACCATTATGCTTGATACGCTTCTCAATCAAATAATAATGATGATTAGAGCGATTAATCACCAAAGCTTCATCTGGTGTTTGCGCAGCTGACGGCAGATTATTTTGTGTCACCTTAATCGGACTTTCACTATCACTAGAAATATGGGTGAAATTTTCCTTCAAAGCAATACGAAGAAAAGCAAAATGTTCAACACCGTCTTTGTCAAATTGGATAAAAACCAAATCATTTGTTTTTTGATTTTCCGAGATGACAAATTCTTCTTTCCAAAGTTGGGCAATCTTAACAGATGACTCCATCAAATCATCACTTAAATAGCTAAGAAAGACATTATCTTCTGTAAACGTTCCACGTTTAGCTTCATCTGAGAAAACTTTGCTTAGTTTTTTACGAAAATACTCATCAATACGTGGCGTGATTGTCAACAATTGGTCTGACAAAATCAGCTCAGTATCGTTGGGTGTAAATTGATGAATAACAATGCGTTTAATATATAAATCAATCATGGTTAGTTTTGTGGTTGAATACCCAAATAGTATTCAACTGTTCGTTAATAAAGCGGGAAGGCATCTGTCAATGCTTTAACCTCGCGACGAACCTCCTCTAAAATAGTTTCGTTTTGATAATTTTCAAGTGCCTTAACAATCAATTCAGCAATAGCACGCGATTCTTTTTCACCCATGCCACGGCTCGTAATGGCTGGTGAACCGATACGAATACCTGATGTTTTAAACGGTGATAAGGTTTCAAATGGAATTGAATTTTTATTGAGCGTGATGTTAACAGACTCAAGGACATTTTGCGCCACTTTTCCATTTTCAACGACTTTTGTCACGTCAACAAGAAAGACATGGTTGTCTGTGCCGCCTGAAATCACACGGAAATTTGGGTGTTGATTAAAGACATCAGCCATAGCGGCAGCATTTTTAATCACATTTTCGCCATATTCTTTGAAAGCAGGGTCCAAGGCTTCTTTGAGCGCGACAGCTTTACCTGCAATGACATGCATCAATGGTCCACCTTGCAATCCAGGGAAAACAGCAGAATTGATTTTTTTAGCGAGAGCTTCGTCATTTGTCAAAATCAATCCACCACGAGGACCTCGAAGCGTCTTATGCGTCGTTGTGGTTGTAATATGCGCATAAGGAACTGGGCTTGGATGATGACCTGACGCCACAAGACCTGCAATGTGCGCCATATCCACCATAAGATAAGCACCGACACTATCTGCTATGGCACGAAAACGTTGAAAATCAATAATACGTGAGTAAGCTGATGCTCCCGCAACAATCAATTTTGGTTTCACTTCTTCTGCTAGCTCGGCTAATTTATCATAATCAATGCGTTCTGTCACAGGGTCAACCGTGTAAGAAATAAAGTGATATGTTTTCCCTGAAAAACTAACAGGAGCACCGTGTGTCAAATGTCCGCCAGCAGCCAAATCCATTCCGAGGACTGTATCACCAGATTGAATCAAAGCCATATAAGCTGCGGCATTAGCTTGACTTCCTGAATGAGGTTGAACATTCGCAAACTTAGCTCCGAACAATTTTTTTGCACGGTCAATCGCCAAATTTTCAACGATATCCACACAATCTGTTCCGCCATAATAACGTTTGCCAGGGTAGCCTTCAGCGTATTTATTGGTTAACAATGTGCCTTGAGCTGCCATGACAGCTTTTGAAACAACGTTTTCAGAGGCAATGAGTTCTATGTTATTTTGTTGACGAACTTCTTCAGCATGCACTGCTTCCCAGAGTTCTTTGTCAAATGCTTCGTAGTTTTTCTTGTCAAAAATCATATCCTTATCTCCTTTTTGATAAGACCATATCACATTACTTAAAAGCTTAGCAGCTCCAAGATGATGTAAAAGCCGAAACAGTATGAGAAAAATTTCCCAAAAATCACTCTTTCGTAAATGTTAAGTCAGGTACAACTGCTAATAAGTCGTTTTGGGTAATCGCACCTTGACGTAAAATACGAGCAGTTTTTCCAGATAAATCCAAAATTGTCGAGTCAACCCCTGTTAAGGCAGCGTCGTCAGCAAGACCAGTCACAGTACCACCGAACTGTTTTTGAATTTCCTTGAAAACTTTCCCACTTTCTTGTCCAGAAATGTTAGCTGACGGACCAATTAAGGGGCCAGCTTTCTTAATCAATTTCAAGGTTTGTGGGTGATTGGGAATTCTAAAACCAATTGTTGATAAGCCAGAATTGATCCAAGCTGGCACTCGGTCATTAGCTTGTAAAATAATGGTTAATGGACCAGGTAAAAAAGCATCATAAAGCTTTTTGAGATAACTTGGTTGCTGTTTTGAAAAAGCTAAAATTGTCTCAAAATCAGCTACATTGAGATTCATCGCCTTGTCTTTAGGACGACGTTTGAGTTGGTAAACATGCTCAACGGCTTTCTCATTCATCGCTTGGGCAAAAAGCCCATAAACGGTTTCTGTCGGTAAAATCACCGCTCCACCATTTTGTAAAATCATTTCTAAATCAGTCATTATCCATCACGACCATTCTATCTTTACCGAACATATCTTTGATGACACGAACGCGTTTAGCAGGAAAGTGCTTGCTCAACAAAGCACGCAAACCTTCTCCTTGTTTATAACCAATTTCAAAATAAAGTTTTCCGTTTTCGGTCAAATGCTCACTAGCATTCTCAATAATCTGACGATAAATGGCAAAGCCATCTTCATCTGCAAAAAGTGCTAAATGCGGTTCTGAAGCGAGCACATTAATGCCAACTTCATCTTCATCGTCATAAGCAATATAGGGCGGATTTGAAATAATCATATCAAATCTTTCTGTAATTTGGCTAAAAACATCAGATTGAATCAAGGTGAGCTCTACTTGATTTTTGAGGGCATTTTCTTTCGCTAATTGTAAGGCGTCTGCTGAAATGTCAGATGCGGTTACTTGCCAATTTGGTCGCGCAGCCTTGAGCGAAATGGCAATCGCACCGCTTCCTGTACCAATATCTAAAACTCGCAAGTCAGCTCTGCTATTTTCCTTTAAAACCAAATCAACCAACTCCTCAGTTTCAGGTCGTGGAATCAAAACACGCTCATCCACTGAAAGCTCCAAATCACGAAAATAGGCTTTCCCAGTGATGTACTGCGGCGAACGATGTTCTGCCAACTGAGCCATGATTTGCTCCAATAACATTTGGTCTTTTTCGATGATAGCTTGGTTCTGATGTAAGATGAAATCAAGCAAGGTCCAACCTTTTAATTCACGGAAAACGTAAGTGAGATTTTCTGGGTCTTCGCCGATCGATTGCAATTGTTTTTCTAGTTGGCTGATTGTTTCAGCGTAATTCATTATTGATTTAACTCTTCTAATTTCTTAGTTTGGTCAAAAAGAATAAGAGCATCGATAACTTCGTCTAGTTTTCCTGACAAAATCGTATCTAATTTTTGCAATGTTAAACCAATACGGTGGTCTGTGACACGGTTTTGTGGGAAATTATAAGTACGGATACGTTCTGAACGGTCACCTGTACCGATTGTTGATTTACGTTCAGCATCTTGTTCATTTTGAGCAATTTGGGCAAAGTGGTCAGCAACACGCGCACGAATAATTTTCATGGCTTTGTCACGGTTTTTCTGTTGCGTACGTTCTTCTTGCATTTCAACTTTAATACCAGTTGGAATGTGAACCATACGAACAGCTGTAGCAACCTTGTTGACGTTTTGTCCACCAGCACCTGATGCGTGGTAAATATCCACACGCAAGTCTTTTGGATCGATTTCGTATTCGACTTCTTCAACTTCTGGCATGACAAGGACAGTTGCTGTTGAGGTATGAACACGACCTTGGTTCTCTGTGACAGGGACACGTTGAACACGATGAGCACCTGATTCGTATTTCAACTTAGAGTAAACAGATTGACCAGATACCATGACAACAACTTCTTTGATGCCACCGACACCGTTGTAAGAAGCTTCCATGACATCGAATTTCCAACCTTGGCTTTCAGCATATTTTTGATACATTTGAAGAAGGTCGCCAGCAAAGAGTGCAGCTTCGTCACCACCAGCAGCACCACGAATTTCCAAGATGATGTTTTTGTCATCGTTTGGATCTTTTGGTAAAAGAAGAATTTTAAGTTTTTCTTCGTATTCTTCTTTAGCTGCTTTTGAGTCTTTGAGTTCCTCTTTCGCCATTTCTTCAAGTTCAGGATCGCCACCAGCGTCTTTAATCATTTCTTCGGCATCTTCGATGTTTTGAAGAATTTGTTTGTATTCGCGGTAAACAGTTACGGTTTCACGTGTGCTCGCTTCTTCCTTAGACAAAGCCATAAAGCGTTTTGTATCGCTAACGACATCAGGGTCAGATAGCAATTCGCCTAATTCTTCGTAACGGTCCTCAACCGCTTGTAGCTGATCATAAATGTTCATTTGTTTTCGATTAACCTCTCTTTTGCAAATTCATTTTCTTATTTTTCTTTGGAAATCATTGGGTTAAAATAATGTTTACGGCAAACGGGGATATAGGTTTCGTTGCCACCGATTTGAATTTGATTTCCTTCATAAACAGGCTTGCCATTTTCAGTTCGCAAGACCATGGTTGCTTTTTTAGAACAAAACTGACAAATGGTTTTAATCTCGTCAATTTTATCTGCTAATAACAGTAGATATTTGGAGCCTTCGAACAATTCGTTTTGAAAATCATTTTTTAACCCAAAAGCCATCACAGGAACGTCCAAATCATCAACAACACGCGCCAAATCATAGACATGCTTTTTCGTTAAAAATTGACATTCATCAATTAAAACGCAGTATGGTTTTTCTGGTAATTCTTGAATAAAGGCAAAAATATCCATTTCTTCCGTAATAGCAATCGCCTTGCGACGCATACCAATACGACTTGAAACAACACCATAACCATCACGCGTATCAAGTGCCGAAGTCATAATGACAACTGGTTTGCCTTGCTCTTCATAGTTATGAGCAACTTTTAAAATTTCAATGGTCTTACCAGAATTCATGGTTCCATATTTATAATAGAGTTGAGCCAAAAGTGACAATCCTACCTTCTACTAATATTCTTCTATTCTACCATAAAATTACCTAGGGTTAAATAAGAGAAACTAGCATTTAGCATAATAGACCTTACAAATCTTTAAATAGACGAAGCTAATCGCTACAACGGACGAAAAAACTTGTTTACAGCAAAAAAGCTAAAAAACACTGTTTCCTAGCTCATCATTCATTACTGCTAACAAAACAAAAACACACATAGGAGCGACAAAATTTGCCGCTCCCACGTGCTGTTAAGTTGTTAATGCTCACCATTATTATAACATAGACAATCATGTTGATTCAATGACACATTGTTAAAAAAATCACTATTCTGTTACAAAATTGTTTTTAAAGTTGATTTTTCGGACTTAAACCGATAGAAATTGTATTGACTAAACAAGGATGGTAAGGTATCTTATACCGTATATAGCTACTATTTAGTTAATTAGTGGAGGTTACGATTATGAAAGTTGGTTTTCGAAAACCAAGTTTAAAAAAGAGTTTGAAAGCTCGAACAACGGCAAAGTGGAAAAGGCAAACTAAAAAAGCCATCATCCCTGGCTATGGTAAAAAAGGAACAGGTTGGCTCAAAAATCCTAAAAAAGCAGCCTACAATAAGGTTTACCATAAAACGACATTTGGTCTTTCTGACATTCTGAAACTTTTTAAATAACATTTACCTTTGAAAATGCTTCTTCTCTTTCCTGAAATTTACTGAATTTTCTCGCAAAATATGCTACAATGTTTGTGTTAGATAAATTATAAAAGGAGATTCTTATGCCATTCGTAAAAATCGATTTATTCGAAGGTCGTACTGAAGAACAAAAAATTGAGCTTGCTCGCGAAGTAACTGAGGTTGTTTCACGTGTTGCTAAAGCTCCAAAAGAAGCTATCCACGTTTTCATCAATGATATGCCAGAAGGAACTTACTACCCACATGGCGAAATGAAAAAGAAAAACTAAGTTTTGTTAATTTTAAAACACTTACTGCTTTCCTAGTCGTATTAATTAGGAAAGTTTTTTTGTACTTTTGAGCTTGATTTTCGCGATAGAAAGCGTTATCCTAATTTCATAAAATGATTTTGGAGGTGACATTTTGCAACTGAGTCATAGCGTGAAAATGATGGGAACGATTATTGATATTGTCGTTGATTCTGACACTCCCCATCAGCACATCAAGGAAGTCTGTCATCTTCTAACCGTTTATAAAAATCGCTTTAGCGCCAACGATAACGATTCTGAGTTGATGGTTATTAATCATAATGCTGGTATCGCTCCTGTTACTGTTCATCCAGATTTGTTTGAGCTTATCGAACTTGGTAAGACGCATAGTCTTTTACAACCTAGCAATCTTGATATTGCCATTGGTCCTTTGGTGCAAAGCTGGCGCATTGGTTTTGAAGATGCCAAGGTTCCTGACAAGGAAAACATTCAGAAAGCTATTACACTCGCAAACCCAGAACACATCATTTTAAATGCAACTGAAAAGAGTGTATTTCTTAATCGCAAGGGCATGAAAATTGACCTTGGTGCGTTAGCCAAGGGTTACATCGCTGATAAAATTATGGAGTATCTGAAAACTGAAAATGTCAACTCTGCCATGATTAACCTTGGTGGCAATGTTCTCGTTTATGGCGATAATCCCAAGCGTGAAAATGGTATTTGGCATATTGGTATCCAACATCCCCAAAAACAGCGTGGCAACAATCTTGGCATTTTAACAATTAAAAATAAATCTGTTGTGACTTCAGGCATTTATGAACGCCATCTACAAGTTGGCGACAAGGATTATCATCATATTTTTGACCGACATACAGGCTATCCTATCGAGACTGACATGGCGAGTTTAACCATTGTTTCAGACCTATCTGTTAATTGTGAAATATGGACGACGCGTCTGTTTGGTCTGCCGATTAAGCAAGCTTTTGAGACTATTCAAAACACTTCAAATATTGAGGGAATTATTATTACTAAGGATAATCGCTTTGCAGTCACCAGCGGTCTTAAACAAGATTTTCAATTACTCTATTCATAAGATACAAAAAACATTTCCAAGGAATTTCTTGGAAATGTTTTTAATTTATTTCGTTTCCTCTGCTTTTGCTTTACCGTTTAAAATTAAGTTAAGAACAACAGCAAATAAAGTTGCGATAACAATACCATTTGTCAAAAACATTTGAAGTGTGCTTGGTAGGCTATCAAAAAGATTTGTTCCGTCAAAACCAACACCGCAGGCAATTGACACCGCTGCAATGATAAAATTGTGTTCGTTATGTTGAAAATCGACTTGATTGAGCATTTGCATCCCTTGAAGAGCTACCATACCGAAAAGAACAATCATAGCGCCACCAAGAACTGGACTAGGAATCATTTGTGCCATAGCACCGAATTTTGGAAGAAGTCCAAGGATAACAAGGAACAAGGCTGTGTAGTAGATTGGACGGCGTGTTTTGATACCAGAAATACGAACCAAACCAACGTTTTGTGAGAATCCTGTATATGGGAATGTATTGAAAATACCACCGAGTAAAACAGCTGCACCTTCTGCACGGTAACCATTGCGAAGTCGTTTACTGTCAAGTTTTTCACCAGTCAAATCTGAAAGCGCAAGGTAAACACCGGTTGATTCAACCATTGAAACGGTTGCGATGATACACATCATCACAATTGATGTAATTTCAAACTTTGGTGCACCAAAGTAGAATGGTTGTGGAATGTGAACAAGCGGTGCTTCAGTAACAACTGACGTATCAACCAAGCCCATGAAAGCTGCAATAATTGTCCCACCAATCAAGCCAATCAAAATCGCAATAGATTTGATAAAGCCTTTTGCAAAAACATTAACCGCAAGCACAATAGCAATTGTTATCAATGCTAAAATCATTGATTGAGCCGTTGGAGAATCAGCATTGTCTCCCATGTTTCCAATCGCAACTGGAATCAATGTTAAACCGATTGTTGTGATAACTGACCCTGTCACAACTGGTGGGAAGAAATCAGCAATTTTTGAAAAAATCCCAGAAATCAAAATAACGTAAATTCCTGACACAATCAAAGCACCAAACATATAACCTGAACCTTGTTTAGCACCAATGATTGAAAGTGGAGCAACAGATTGGAAGGCACAGCCAAGAACAACTGGAAGCCCAACACCAAAGTGCTTACGCAATTGAAGTTGTAAGAATGTTGCAACTCCACACATGAAAATGTCTGTTGAGATAAGGTAAGTCAACTGTTCAGCTGAATAATTAAGCGCACCAGCAATCATAATTGGCACTAAAATTGACCCAGCATACATAGCAAGCAAGTGTTGCAAACCAAGAATGGCTGCTTGTGAATGTTTTTGTTCGTTCATTTCCATTTTACGCATCTGCCTCCATAAAGACAACTTGTCCATCTTTAAATTCTTTAATACGCGCTAACGATGTTACAGGGACACCAGTCTCTTCTAATAATTGGCGACCAGTTTGGAATGATTTTTCAATGACAATCCCAATGCCAGCAACTTTCGCTCCTGCTTGACCAATGATTTCCAAAAGCCCTTTAGCAGCTTGACCATTTGCCAAGAAATCATCAACGATGAGAATTGTATCGTCTTCTGACAAGAATTTACTTGCGATTGATACCGTACTTGTCACGCGCTTAGTGAATGAGTAAACTTCTGCGGTTAAAATACCTTCTGTCATTGTGATGTTTTTCGCTTTTTTAGCAAAAATCATCGGAACACCCATAGCTTGTGCTGCATAAAGAGCTGGCGCAATACCTGATGCTTCGATTGTAACAACTTTTGTGATACCAGCTTCTTTATAAGCTTCGGCAAAAACTTTACCAATTTCTTGCATTAGTTCAAAGTCAACTTGGTGTGTAAGGAAACTATCTACTTTTAAGATATCCTCACCCAAAACATTCCCATCTTTTAAGATGCGATTTTCCAATAATTTCATGGATTCTCCTTCTGAAAATTTTTAAAATCGAATTGGCTAAAAATAATAACTTATGATGAAACGTGATTAGGCATAAGGACACATATAAAAACAAACAAGAGATGTTTACACATATGGTAAACACCTCTTGTTACTCGGTCATATTTTCACAACTATATGCAAAAACATCTCAACTGTCATTGAGCAAAGACTTATTGTTAGACATTACGGTGTCTTGTAGAGACGCTACGCCCATTCGTAGCATAAATAAGTTTTATTAAATTTTAACCATCACTAACTAATGACACGTCTATTGTATCATTTTCAATGGTTATATGGCAAGATGACATTGGTCCTATTATTAAAAGAAGTAATTTTCTGAAAATACAGTCATTAAAATGCTGTTGGGCGAAAAACACCGTAAACATTATAAGAAGCTAAGGCTAATAATCCTAAAAGCGGTTGAATAAGCGCTATTACAATCAAGACAATATAAACTGTTATGATATTTAGCGTTACACGATAAGGATAAGGTGGCATTTGGTCATTAATCTCACTCAAGAAATAATAAAGTAATCGATAAGACATGGTCCACAATATGCTCAGTACAATAAAGGTCACCAAAGGTTGGGCATGGTCAGGATAATCACCAATCCATGAAGTTACAAATGGAATAAATGACTGAATCAATAACCATACACCATTAACCCAAAAGACCCTGCGGTCAATCACTTCAATTGATTTAAATAAATTATGATGATTATACCAAACACCTAATAACAAGGTAAACGATGATATGTAAGCAATGTAAGCTTGCCAATATTCAAAAAGCGCCGAGATGGTATAGCTATCTGGCTTTGGCAATTCCAAAACTAATATCGTTATAATAATGGCAACAATGGCATCTGTAAAAGCTTCCAATCTTCCTTTGTTCATCACTACTTTTCCTCCTTTATTGTGCGTAGCGGTCAACGATTTCTTGTAATTCTGCTAAATAAGCCTCGCGTAAAAAATCAGGCTCCATCACAGTTAAATGTTTTCCAAAAGTGATTAAGTATTATACCATATAGTTCAATTCTTCTCTACTAAAATGTCCTACAATATAATACTGACCATTTTCTTCGTGGAGTTGCATATCACGATAAGCCCTCTTTAAAAAATGCTCTTTTCCAGCACCATCGATTTCGCACTTAAAAGCCAATTGTCAGATAATCCTGGTAAAATGCTGCAAAAAAACTTACTAGCAGTTCTATTTACACTAACCAAGACCGCTATACAACTTTGGATTTTACTCCTAACTACATTCGTGGCATTTTCCAAGAAATCATGGGTTTTGACGCTTTCCACCTTGTCAGAGCTCAAGGAACTGCTGTTCGTTCTAAGGAAGAGATACTAGCCGAGACAGATGCCACTTTAAATAAAGCATTCTCAGAGTTTTATCATTAAAAATCGAGTAGAGGCTAACACGTAGCCCCTCTCACACCACCGTACGTGCCGTTCGGCATACGGCGGTTCCATTAACTGTTAACATGTCGTTCCATGTAGTAGTCTAAACAGCTGACTAATCCTCGTTTTGTGAGGACTGGTTTTGATATAGCACGTTTAAGAATAGATTTGTGAGCAACCAGTTGATAGTGGTTCCCCCAACCCGATACCTTATCGGCTATCCACCTAGGAGCGCCTAATTTAAGCAATCCCCAACGCCGTTTAGCTTTCGTCTTCCACTGCTTCCAGATAATCACTCGTAAACGAGTTCGCAAATGCTTATCTATCTTGGTGAGAGCTTTTTTCATCTTCCCGATACGGAAGTAATTTATCCAACCTCGTATTAACCAGTTTAGACGTTGTAATCTCGTATCTAAGTCAATACTGTGTTTGCGACTGGTTAACAGCTTTAGTTTCTCCTTAAACCGCTTTACACTGTCTTGGTGAGGACGACTGAACCATTGGTTTGTTTTGGGTTGGCACCAAAAGCCAAAGCCGAGATACTTTAGACTAGTTGGCTTAGTGATTTTGGTCTTACTAGCATTAACCTTGAGACCGAGACGTTTCTCAATATAGCGAGTAACAGAATGCATCACTCGAATAGCTGACGCTCTACTTCCTACCGCGATAACACAGTCATCGGCGTACCTCACAAATCGTAACCCTCGTGCCATTAGCTCTTTATCCAACTCATTAAGCATGATATTGGATAATAATGGGGAGAGATTGCCTCCTTGCGGTGTGCCAACTGGCGTGTCGTGGTACTTTCCTTGTATCATAACGCCCGCTTGTAGGTACTTACGAATGAGAGATTCTGTATCTCCGTCATTGATGAGGTTGTGGACATAGGACATCAGGCGGTCTTGAGGGACGTTATCAAAGAATTTCTCAAGGTCAATGTCCACTATCCAAGTATAACCGTCATTAAGATAGTCCAATAGCTTCAGGATAGCCATTTCACAAGAGCGGTTCGGACGAAAACCATAACTCGTCTCTTGGAAATGTGGTTCACACAAGGGTGTGATAACTTGGATTATCGCTTGTTGGATAATTCTATCCACTATAGTTGGTATACCTAGTTTACGCTTTCCTCCCTGTGGTTTGGGTATCTCCACTCGTAAGACAGGTTGTGGTTTGTACTTTCTCGCAAGTATCTGGCTTTTAATCGTACGCCAATTCTTATTGAGATACAATCCAACATCTGCTACGGTGATACCGTCTACACCAGCTGACCCTTTATTAGCACAGACTTTGGTGAAAGCAGTCATCATATTCTCTTTAGATAAGATTTGAGTTAACAGTTGCGACATGTGTGTGATTCCTTTCTTGTTTCGTTACCTGCGGGACACCTTATATTGGTGGTAGCTTCCATTAACCATACGGGTTAACCTTCTCTACCTATCAGACCGACGTTGCAGGTACAGGCGAAGTGGAATGGCACTTCAGTTATATGGTTCACCCCTTCACTCCACTTCTATTACAGAAGTTTCAACGCTACTATGGGTTCGGCTGACTTCTCATTGTTCGTTGTTACTAGGAGTAGCTCCTCAATGAGACCTCACGGGATAAGTCATACATCTTTCCTCGATTACTCTCGTGATTTACGTCAACAGGTTACGACTACCTTTTGGGACTTTAGTGTTTGTAGCCACCTCATCCACTGTTAACGCCTTATATCACGTTTCTGTTCGTAGAGCCTCGATTTCGCTATCCCTTCCTCTCCCCGCTACCTCGCGATAGTCAGGCTTGGGAGTTGCTATTGGGTTCACCGGTAGCAGGTGCCCCTGAAGACTTGCACCTCAGATGTACAACATGCCCGTCGTACTACAAAGAAAGCCACTCAAAAAAGAGCCGCTTTTATATGTTTCAAACTTAAATCGAATCACCATTCCAAATGGAATTTTTAACGATGACGTAATCAACACGTGTTAAGCTGTGCAAATCACGTCCACCAGCGTAGGAAATCGCACTTTGAAGGTCTTCTTGCATTTCAACCAGAGTATCTTTCAAATGCCCTTTGACTGGTAATAAGATTTTCTTTCCTTCGACGTTTTTATGTTCACCTTTTTGGTATTCAGAAGCTGAACCGTAATATTCTTTATACTGCTCACCATCTACTTCGACCAATTTTCCTGGGCTTTCCAAATGCCCTGCAAATAATGAACCAATCATAACCATTGTTGCACCAAAGCGGATTGATTTGGCAATATCGCCGTGCGTACGAATTCCACCATCAGCAATAATCGGCTTACGAGCAGCTTTGGCACACCAACGAAGCGCAGCTAATTGCCACCCACCAGTTCCAAAGCCAGTTTTTACTTTAGTGATACAGACTTTCCCTGGACCAATCCCAACTTTCGTGGCATCAGCGCCAGCATTTTCCAACTCACGAACAGCCTCTGGCGTTCCAACATTACCAGCAATGACAAAGGTTTTAGGCAATTCTTTTTTGATGTGTTGAATCATGTTAATCACACTATCAGAATGTCCATGGGCAATGTCAATTGTGATAAATTCAGGCGCATCACCTTTTAAACTTGTGACGAAATCGTACTCATAGTCTTTAACACCTACTGAAATAGACGCAATTAACCCTTGCTCATGCATACGCTCAACAAATGGTTTACGAGCCTCTTCATCAAAACGGTGCATAATGTAAAAATACCCATTCTTAGCCAAATCTTCTGCAATGTTTTCATCAATAATAGTCTGCATATTGGCAGGAATAACAGGCAATTTAAAGGTATAATCGCCAAGTGTCACTTGCGTGTCAGCTTCCGAACGACTACTGATGATACATTTGTTTGGAATCAGTTGGATATCTTCGTAATCAAAGACAGGCATTTCGTTATACATATCAGTTTCTCCATAGTTTCTGCTACCGCAACTCCAACCTGTCAAAAATGTCTTAACTAAAAAAGAAAGTCACTTTTTGATAGGAGAGTTTGCTTAATAGCTAGAAACTCTTTCATTAAAAAATGACCTTCCTATAACTCTCCTACGTCTGAAAATAGCAGAGCATCGCTAGGTAAAAACTTACCTTTCCATTGTTATTTTACACTACCGTTCGTTTTATGTCAATTATTTTATTTTGTGTTTTTAAAACGTTCGTTTTTAACGTATGTTTTTTATGTTTAAAGCGTGACAAAATGATTTAAGTTTTGTTTCAGTTTTCTTTCAGTTGAAATTAAGACAAGTTGTCTATACTTCTTTCGTATCAAAATTTCAAAGGAGAGTTTTATATGAACTTTATTAAGCGAGCTTGGCTTGCAACAAAAGCAAAGAAAGGACGTACGGCACTACTAATTTTAGTAACTAGTGCTATTTTAATTTTCGTTTTAGCTGGATTGACCATTAAAAATGCTGCCGATTCAGCTGTCGAATCAGCCAAAAGTGAAGCTGGCGCAACAGTCACCTTATCTGTTAATCGGGAAGCGATGATGAAAGCTTTCAATCCTGACAGCGACAGCAGTTCTGATGATTCTAGTGACGATAGTTCAGCAACTACTTCTGTTGACCTTGCGACAGCCGAGTCTATCGCTGAAAAAGACGGCGTAGCTTCTTATCTCTTTACCACAACAACGACAGCAACAGCTGGTGATGATATTTCTGCTATTTCGACATCATCTTCAACTTCTTCAGATGATTCAGATTCAAGCAGCGATGATTCATCTGATAGCAATCAACCTTCTGGTCGTGGCGGTATGGAAATGACATCTGGTGACTTTACTATTACAGGTGTCAACAGCACTGATTACGTGAGTGACTTTACATCTGGCACAAGTGAAATCACTGACGGTGTTGGTATCACATCTGATACTGCGGATAATTCTGCGGTGATTTCTTCAGATTTAGCTGACGCTAATGACCTTAGTGTCGGAGATACCTTTACCGTAACAACAACCGTAGATGATACTGAAACAAGTTATACATTGACTGTCGTTGGTATCTATGAAAATTCATCAACAGCTACTACGGCTCAAATGATGTCTAATGCTTCAAATCCTCAAAACAATATCTACACCAATCTAACAACAGCAGATACAATGAAAGGTGAAACAGACACACTTGATTCAGCTGTTTATACTCTCTCAAATCCAGAAGATATGGACGATTTCGTTGACGAAGTAGAATCTGAAATCGATACTGATTCTTACTCTGTCACTTCAAGTGATGAAATCTACGAACAAATGCTTTCACCACTTAACAATATTTCATCAATCGCTCAAAACATCGTTATCTTGGTAGCAATCGCTGGCGCTGTTATCTTGACACTTATTGTTATCCTTAGCATTCGCGAACGTCGTTATGAAATTGGTGTTCTGATGAGCCTCGGTGAAAATCGCATTAAGATTATCGGTCAATTCTTTATGGAACTCTTCATGGTAACGGTGGTATCACTTATTATTGCTTCATTTGCTGGTAATTTTGTGGGAAATGCGCTCGGTAATCAGCTCTTGTCATCATCAACTTCTACCGAACAAACGACCCAAACTTCAGGACAAAAGGGCGGTGGTCCTGGTCAAGATACTAATTCTTCTGACAGCAACAATAGTGATTCTGGTCAAAAATCTGGTGCCCCTGGTGGCGGCGGCGGTCGTGGCGGCATGGGTAATATGGTATCAATGGCAACCTCTTCAACTCAAGAAATCGATGACCTTGATATCAAATTAACAGGAACTGATGTCGCAAAACTTGGTGGAATTGCACTTCTGATTTCATTTGTTTCAACAATTCTTGCAAGTATTGGCATTATCCGCATGAAACCTAAGGATATCTTATCATCTAACTAGAAAGGACTAAGAAATGACTTTACGAACACATAATATCGGTTATTGGTACACCAACAATCCTGACGATTATCTTTTTAAAGACGTTAATCTAACCTTTGAAAAAGGGAAAGTTTACTCTATTCTTGGTCAGTCAGGAAGCGGAAAAACAACTTTCCTTTCTCTACTAGCTGGCTTAGATAGCCCCAAAGCTGGCGAAATTTATTTAGAAGATAATGATATCAATAAATCTGGTTTGACCAATTATCGTAAAAACTCTGTTTCAACGATTTTCCAAGCTTATAATTTAATGACCTACATGACTGCTCGTCAAAATGTTCAAACGGCGCTAGAAATCTCTAACAAACCCGTGGACAATGCCAAAATCGAAGAACTTTTTGAACTCGTTGGTATTCCCAAAGAAATGATTGACAAGCCAGTTCTTCAACTCTCTGGTGGGCAACAACAGCGTGTTGCTATCGTTCGTGCTTTAGCAACAGAACATGATTTAATTATCGCTGACGAACCGACAGGAAACTTGGACGAAGAAACAACACAAGACATTGTCAATATCTTCAAAGATATTGCACATAAGCAAAATAAAACCGTTATTATCGTCACTCACGAAACAGCTGTCGCTCAAGAAACAGACGTCACGTTTGAACTCAAGAAAAAACAATTTACGGAGGTTTAAAAATAAAAAAAGAATGCACTCAACTTCTTTGCTGAGTGCATTTTCATTATCGTAAAATTTATCAATCTGACAAATCTTGTCCATTTGTGGCAATGACCTTCTTGTACCAGAAGAAGGAATCTTTGCGGTAGCGTTTGGGACTGCCTACTTCTTCATCTGTACGGTCAACGTAAATAAAGCCATAACGTTTACGGATACCTTCGTGTGTTGAGATGAGGTCGATTGCTGACCATGGATTGTAACCAAGCATATCAACACCGTCAGAAATAGCCAATTGGATTTGTGCAATGTGTTGGCGAAGGTATTCGATACGGTAGTTATCGTGAATTTTGCCGTCTTCTGTCAAAGTATCATAGGCTCCAAGACCATTTTCAGTAACTAAAAGTGGCAAACGGTAACGGCTGTACATTTCGCGAACAGTTGCACGAAAACCAACAGGATCAATTTCCCAACCAAATTCTGTTTTCACAAGATTTGGATTGTCAACGCTCTTCGCAAAGCCTGGGAAAGTTTGATTTGATTGTTGGTCGCCATTAGCTCCTGCGACTTCACTACCGTCAGAAGCTTCAACAGTCGCTGTATTGTAATAGTTAAAGCCAATAAAATCAGGTTTAGCTGCTTTCATGATAGCACGGTCCTCATCAGTAACCGTTGGCAAAGCTTCATTTTCTTCCAAATATGCCCAAGCTAGGTTATTGTATTCACCGAAAACATAAGCATCTAAATAAAGCCAATTACGAAGCGCATTGAAGTTTTGAGCAGCAATAACATCTTCTGGTTTTGATGACGCTGGGTAAACCAAAGAAATATTTGGTGCTGGACCAATTTTAGCATCAGGAAGCATTTCATGGCAAAGTTGCATTGCTTTAGCTTGCGCAACCAATTGGTGATGATTTTGTTGGTAAATTTCTTTAGTGAGATTAGTTGTTCCTTCTGGCACATGAAGCGTACCAATAACTGGACCAACCAATGTTAGCATGTTTTGTTCATTGATTGTTAGCCAATATTTAACACGGTCACCGAAGTTTTCAAACAAGATACGCGCATATTCAGCGAACCAATCAACAGAATCATGTGTTGACCAAGAACCGCGTTCATCAAGCGCCGCTGGCATATCAAAGTGGAACATTGTGACGATTGGTTCAATGTCATATTTCAAACATTCGTCAATCAAATTATTGTAGAATTCAATCCCCTTTGGATTAACCTCGCCTGTTCCATTCGGCAAAACACGTGTCCAAGAAATGGAGAAGCGATATGATTTGAAGCCCATTTCTGCCATTAGGGCAATATCTTCTTTGTAATGATGATAATGGTCAACTGAAACTGACAAATCAGCTGTTCCTGCAGGAATTTCTTTCACGTCTTGGCATGACGGACCTTTGCCATCCTCTAAAGCAGCCCCTTCAACTTGATAAGCTGACGTTGAAGCTCCCCACAAAAAATGCTCTGGAAATGGTTTTAAATTTTTGTGTAACATAAAAATCTCCTCGCTAATGATTTTTCAATAATATTATATCGTTAAAATCAAACAAAAACTAATGATATAAAACGCATTCCTTGTACTATAATATGAACCAATGTTAAGAATCTCAATAAAATATCAAAAAACTGCTCAACGCCTCTGCCAAGCAGTTTTCTTTGTTTTAAATTAATCCCAATTTTTCAAAGGCATTATAAAGTCCGTCTTCCTCAACGTCATCGGTTACCAGGTCTGCCATAGCAAGGATTTCTGGACCGCCATTTCCCATTGAGACACCAATTTCACAATATTCTAGCATGGGAATATCAACCTTGGCATCACCAAAAGCAATGGTATCCTTTTTATCAGCTTGCAAGTGCTCCAAAAGAACATCAATTGCGTGTGCTTTGGTAATATCTTTAACACCGAGGTCTCCAAATAACGCCGTTTCACCACGACCACCCCATGTTCCAGCTTTTAAACTTGGAAAAGCTTTGGCTTAATCCAAATGGTCTTGGTAAGAATTAAGAATAAAGCTGACCTTATTCAAATCATCACGATACAATTCACCGCCATAAATCAAGCCATGAAGGGCATCTTCTGCTTCCATATGCTCAACCTCTGCCGCTGTTTTGCCCTTAGAGAGCGCATATTGTCGTATTACTGGACGGGCAACTTCTTTGAAATTTTCCGAAGCAAAAAGACCATTATTTGACTCCAAATAAAACTCTAATCCGCGCTCATGTAACCAATCCACAATTGCTTTTGAATCTTCTTTTGAAAGCATCTGATGCATGATAACTTGATTATCATATTCGACATATGAACCATTTCCACCAATCATGCCATCAAGACCAATGCCCCACAGCTCAGGCTGCATTTCTGCACGACTACGTCCCGTGCAAACAAAGACATAATGTCCATTTTGACGCGCTCGCTGAATTGCTTTAACAGCAGATTCTGGCACGTGATTATGATAATCCACTAATGTTCCATCGACATCTAGAAAAATAATCTTGCTCATCATTTTCCTCCAAGCTATCTCTATTATCTATTATAGAAAGTTCATTAGTGAAAAGATAGTATGATGTTAGCATTTTCTGATACTATCCTCCGAATTATCAAAAACAGTGTATCTGCAAGCTTCCTCAGAGCATTTTACAAACAGTTTAGTTGTACTTTTCTGATAAAATCGCTATGATTGATAGCATGAAAAACATTAAAGAATTGCTTGCTCATCTTCCCTATCGAGCTAATTTTTATGATGACAATTTGAATCTCATTTATAGCAACAATCGCTCTGACGGTTCATTTTTCCCAGAAAATGAAATAGAGAAACTTCCTGAATGGATTTGGCAGAATCTACATCAAGCCCCTGAAAAAGTTCTACATTTGCAAATACCGACAGATAGTTTTGATACCATCTTAACGCAAACTTATCAGCTGATTTTAGATACTTCTGGTCAATCACTTGGCGTCATAACTTACATTCAAGACTTAAAACCACTTCTGTCTAGTTATCTAAAAGAAACTGGTCAAGCCATCGTTGCTTGGTCTGACACCACATCAGGACCTTCTATTGGTAATGACTTATGGGAATAATAAAAAAGAGCCATATAGCTCTTTTTTTAATCTCGATAAACGGGCTGTGGCCCAAAAGATTGGGAAACAGGCATTATTTCAATGCGATTGATATTGATATGAGAAGGTTGGCTTGCCACCCAAGAAACGGTGTTGGCAATATCTTCTGGTTTAATAGCGTGTGCCCCATCGTAGAGTTTTTCAGCGCGTTCATTGTCGCCTTTAAAACGAACATTTGAAAACTCTGTTCCTTCACAAAGACCTGGTTCAATATTGGTAACCCGAATTTTAGTGCCTGCAAGGTCCGCACGCAAGTTCAATGAAAATTGTTTCACGAAAGCTTTTGAAGCCCCGTAAACATTAGCCCCAGGATAAGGAACTGTACCAGCAGTTGACCCAAGATTGATAATCATACCAGCATTACGTTTGACCATATTTGGCAAAATTTGGCGAGTTAAATAAGTCAAACCGACGATATTCGTATTAATCATTGTCAGCCAATCTGAAAAATCTGCTTCGTATGCCTTATCCAAGCCAAGTGCTAAGCCTGCATTGTTAACCAGAATGTCAATTTCTCGCCACTCTTTAGGCAAAGAAGCCAAAGCTTCGTCGATAGCTTGTGTTTGTGAGACATCCATTTGAAGAGGGTAAACATTCTGTTCACCTAGTGCTGCTTGTAAGCTCTGCAATTTTTCCAAACGGCGGGCACTAGCAATGACACGATAACCGTCAGATACTAATTTTTCAGCGATAGCTTTACCAAATCCAGCAGAAGCTCCCGTAACTAAAGCAATTTTTGACATATTACCTCTTTTCTTATTAGGACAAGAAAGCCAGTCGGAAAAACCAACTGAGCTTTGTTAATTTTTATTAATTGTCGTTACCATCAATAGCTTGAGCAGCTGTGATGATAGCTAATTTATAAATATCTTCAGCACTTGAACCACGTGATAGATCATTCACCGGCTTGTTAAGTCCTTGAAGAATTGGACCAACAGCTTCAAACATTCCTAAGCGTTGAGCAATTTTATAACCAATATTTCCTGATTGAAGGTCTGGGAAGATAAAGACATTTGCTTGTCCTGCAATATCACTATCTGGTGCTTTTACAGCTGCTGTCCCTGGAACAAATGCCGCATCAAATTGCAATTCACCATCCAAAAGAATGTCAGGACGTGTTTCTCTAGCAATCTTAGTTGCTGTTTGTACTTTTTCAACTTGTGGCGCCTTAGCACTTCCTTTCGTTGAAAAACTCAACATTGCAATCTTTGGTTCAATGTCAAAAATTTTAGCCGTATCCGCAGTATTCACAGCAATTTCAGCCAATTCTTGAGCGGTAGGGTCGATATTAATCGCGCAGTCAGCAAACACAAGACGTTGTTCTGTTGTTTCACGATTCATCAAGAACACTCCTGAAGTGCGTGAAATGCCAGGTTTCGTTTTAATGATTTGAAGCGCTGGGCGAACCGTATCAGCGGTTGAATGAATGGCACCAGAAACCATTCCGTCAGCCAAGCCAAGTTTGACAAGCATCACACCAAAATAATTGACATCTTGCAACAAACGCTCAGCATCTTCTGGTGTCACTTTTCCCTTACGAATTTCAAGAAATGCTTCTTTCATTTCATCAAATTGATCATATTCTGCTGGATTGATAATGACATAATTTTGATCAGCGAAGCCAAATTTCGCAAGCAAAGCTCGAACTTCTTTAGCGTCTCCTAAAATAATCGGCTCAATTAATCCCTCGAATTTCAAACGAGCGGCTGCTCGAAGCACACGTTCGTCATTTCCTTCAGGAAAAACAATTTTGAGGTTTTTACCAATAATTTTTTCCCGTAAGCTACCAAATAAAGATCGAATTCCCATATTTTTAACCTTCTATCTAATTTTGTTGTAGTTCCATGATAACGCTATCAAAATCATCTGTCAAGTTTGTGGTCTGAATTATCTCTTCGTTTGTGTATGGGTTTACAAAGCGAAGGTAATGGCAATGCAAGGCTTGACGTGTAATGCCATAATCCATGCTTCCGCCATACATATCATCTCCCAGCAATGGAAAACCAATGTGCGAAAAATGCACACGAATCTGGTGAGTACGTCCCGTATGGAGACGAATATCTACCAAAGCTACCTCACCAAAACGCGCCACAACTTCATAGCTCGTGTGGGCGTATTTGCCAGACGGATGCACACAACGTGTGATGATACTATCATCTGAACGAGCAATCGGTGCAATAATTTCACCTTTATCTGCTAATTCACCTTTGCCAGAAACCAAAGCATAATACCGTTTTTCAATGGTTTTATTTTGCAGTTGCTTATCTAATCTAGCATGTGCATAGCCATGTTTGGCAAACAGCATCAATCCGCTCGTATCCTTATCCAAACGTGTCACAATATGCACCTGTTTATTGGGATAATTTTGCTCTAGATAATAATGTTTCACAAAATTAGCAATCGTATTGGAATGCAAAACACTTGGAATACTAGCATAGCCATGCGGTTTATTTATAATCAAAAAATGCTCATCTTCGTAAGCAATATTAAGGTCATGTTTGACAGGAACTAGCGTCTCATGTTCTTCTTCGTCAGGAATTTCAATGGTAACAACATCACCAACGTTCAATAAATAAATGGCATTTTGTTCAACACCATTTACCCATATATTCCCGCCTTTGAACTTAACTTTGGCTAATAATCCTTTTGAAACATCGTGACCTTTTAAAAATGTTTTTACTTTTGTCTGTCGATCAGCAACAAAATCAAATCTCACGACTCCAACTCTCCTATAAAGGCATCTGTTACGCGTTCCCAGAAACTTGTATGGAACGGTGTCGCCACAAAACTAATTTTTTTATTGTCAATGCAGTATTCAATTTTAGACACATTTTTGTAATGCATCGTTTTATTATCGATTGAAATCGTGTAAACGCCTTGACGTTTAGGAATAATTTCAATTTTATCTTTTTTAGGAACGATCACTGAAGACCCCAGCGTGCGATAGACACGGTTATTCAAACTAGAAATTTCCGCCAGCTGCAAGGCTTCCATTGTCGGATGCAAAATCGCACCACCTAATGATTTATTATAACCTGTACTTCCTGTTGGTGTCGATACAGAAAGACCGTCACCACGGAAACGTTCTAGTTTCACTTTATCGATAACAACATCCGCAACCATCGTTTTTTCAATACGTTTAATGGCTACTTCATTCAACGCACGCGCTTTAACCACACGCCCATCGTCCAAGGTAATTTTTGCCCTCAAAATAGGATAAGAAACCTTACGTCCCTTATCAGCATGCAAATTTTCGATTAATTTTTCAACTTCAAAATCACGATAATCCGTATAGAAGCCAAGGTGTCCTGTATGGATTCCGACAAAGCGCACTTTATCAAGATTTTTTTCATACATGTGAAACGCTGATAACAACATACCATCACCACCGATAGAAATGACAATATCAGGGTCTTTCTTAGATAAATAAAATCGCTTGTCCTCCTTGAAGGTCGCAAAAAGTTTTGAAGCAACTCGCCTACTTTGGTATTTTCCGTTTGCCACGATAGCTACTCGTGTCACTTTATCTGTAATATTCGTCTGTGTCATCGCTATTTCCTACACCATCACTTAATTTTCGACTTGCGGGATCAAATAAAAGCTGTGCTTCTCTAATATCCTCACGAATCTTTCTCATTTCTTCATCCAATTCAAGCGCAATTTTCGCTGTCGTTTCAAGGCGTTTCTTGATTTCATCTGGAAATTCACCCTTGTACTTATAATTCAATGAATGCTCAATTGTCGCCCAGAAATTCATGGCTAATGTTCGAATTTGAATCTCAGCCAAGACCGTCTTTTGACCATCTATCGTATCTACTGGATACTCTACAATAACATGATAAGAACGATAGCCACTTGCTTTCATGTTATTGATATAATCACGTTCTTGAACAATTGTCATGTCGTGACGGCCACGCAAAAGAGCTAGAACTTCATCAATGTCATCTACGAATTGAACCATGACACGAACACCTGCAATATCTTGCAAATCCTGTGCAATATTTTCAGGTTTAATTCCCCGAAGTTCCATTTTTTCCTTGATACTTTCAACTGATTTTACACGACCAGTTACAAATTCAATCGGAGAATGGCGATTTTGCTTACGAAACTGCTTACGAATACCACGTAGTTTAATCTTCAACTCCCCAACTGTCTGTATGTAAGGATCTAAAAATTTTTCCCAGTCCATCACATTTCCTTCCTAATGGACCTGTCACGAAAGACATGACCAATCCTTGTCAAAAAATTGACTTTTGTATAGAATTAATATAATAAACTAATTATACCATAAATCTAATGGTGAAAAAAAGGAAATTTATTTATGACACACCTTGAAATTGAGTACAAAACCTTACTCACTAAAGACGAATTTAATCGTCTCAATAATCAGTTTTCACACGTAGCACCAGTCACACAGACAAACTACTACTTCGACTCAGAAAACTTTGATATGAAGGCTAATCGTATGTCATTACGTATTAGAACCTTGCCCAACCGTGCAGAAATAACACTAAAAATTCCAAAAGAGGTTGGCAACTTAGAATATAACTATGATTTGAGTGTTGCAGATGCTAAAGAAATTATCAAATCCGGACAATTTCCAGATGTTGATTTTCTAAACCTTATCGAAGAAAACGGCGTTAAACTCTCAAGTCTTAAAAACTTTGGCAGCCTCACAACAACACGCCGTGAGACAATGACTAAAATTGGTCTAATGGCACTTGACAGTAATCAATACGCTGGTATCAAAGACTACGAACTTGAATTAGAAGTTGAAAATGCCGAACAAGGTAAGAAAGATTTTGACAACTTCTTAGCTGAACACGCTATCGATTTCAAGTACGCTAAAAGTAAAGTCGCTCGATTCAGCGCGACCCTAAAACGAATTTAAGGCGCTTTTTCATGAGAAAGTGCTGAATTATTTCATTTTTTTTGATAGAATATAAGTATTAATTTTAAAGGAGTTTATTTATATCATGGCAGAACATTACGCCGACAAACAATTCAAGCTTTTTTCTCTTTCTTCTAACGTAGAGATTGCACAAAAGATTGCGGACACAGTTGGTGTCCCACTTGGAAAAGTGTCAACACGTAAGTTTTCAGACGGCGAAATCATGATTAACATCGAAGAAACAGTTCGTGGAGATGATATTTACATCATCCAATCTACTAGCTACCCTGTTAATGACAACCTTTGGGAACTTTTGATTATGGTTGATGCTTGTAAACGTGCTAGTGCAAGCACAGTTAACGTGGTTATCCCTTATTTTGGTTACTCACGTCAAGACCGTATCGCTGCATCACGCGAACCAATTACTGCAAAACTTGTTGCCAACATGCTGGTTAAAGCTGGCGTGGATCGTCTATTAACTCTTGACCTTCACGCTGTTCAAGTTCAAGGATTCTTTGATGTTCCAGTTGATAACCTCTTTACTGTTCCACTTTTTGCTAAATACTACTGCGAATTAGGACTAAAAGGTGAAGACGTTGTCGTTGTTAGCCCTAAAAACTCTGGTATTAAGCGTGCTCGTAGCTTAGCGCAATACCTTGATTCACCAATTGCAATCATCGACTATGCAGAAGATGATTCTCACCGCGAAGAAGGTTATATCATCGGTGAAGTTGCTGGTAAAAAAGCTATCCTTATCGATGACATCTTGAACACAGGTAAAACATTTGCTGAAGCAGCTAAAATCGTGGAACGCGATGGCGCAACAGAAATCTATGCCGTAGCAAGTCACGGTTTGTTTGCTGGCGGTGCTGCCGAAAGCCTTGATACAGCTCCTATTAAAGAAATTTTAGTAACTGACTCTGTCGCTACTAAAGAACGCTTGCCAAAAAATATTAAATATCTTTCAGCAAGCAAATTAATTGCTGACGCGATTATTCGTATCCACGAAAAATCACCACTCAGCCCATTATTCTCATATAACGCTACAAAGGACTAACTAATATATGATATATCTCGATAATGCTGCTACTACCCCTCTCACACCTTCTGTTATTGGTGCAATGACAGAAATCATGGTCAACGATTTTGGTAACCCCTCAAGTATTCATGGCATTGGACGTCAAGCTAACCAGCGCCTACGCTCGAGCCGCCAAATGATTGCCTCAGCCTTAAAGACTGACCCACGCCGCATTATCTTTACATCTGGTGCAACCGAAAGCAACAATACTGCTATCAAAGGTTACGCCCTTGCTAATCAAGCTAAAGGAAAACACCTCATCACTACTGCTATCGAGCATCATTCTGTGCTTCACACCATGGAATACTTAGAAAAACGCTTTGGTTTTGAAGTGACCTATCTGAAGCCTGAAAATGGTCATATTTCTGCGCAACAAGTTGCGGACGCTTTACGTGATGATACTATTTTGGTCAGCATCATGTTTGCCAATAACGAAACTGGTGATCTTCTTCCTGTTAAAGAAATTGGAGAACTTCTTCAAGACCATCAAACCGCATTCCATGTTGATGCCGTTCAAGCCGTCGGAAAAATTGATGTCTTTCCTGAAGAAATCAAAGCTGATTTTCTTTCAGCTTCTGCTCATAAATTCCATGGACCAAAGGGTGTCGGTATTCTCTACTCAACACCACAGCATTTTGATAACTTGCTTCATGGTGGCGAACAAGAGGAGAAACGCCGTGCTAGTACAGAAAATATGATTGGTATTGCCGGTTTAGCACAAGCTTTGTCTGACGCCGTTGCTCATAAAGATGAAAATTATCAACACGTTCAAGAACTTCGTCAAGCATTCCTTGATGGCATTTCTGATTTGGATTATTATATCAATGGTAGCCAACATAAAATGCCTCACGTTCTTAACATCGGTTTTCCAAATCAAAACAACGGCATTCTTTTAACACAACTTGATTTAGCAGGTTTTGCCGTTTCAACAGGTTCTGCTTGTACTGCTGGAACAGTCGATCCAAGTCATGTTTTATCTAGCATTTATGGTGACGATTCTCCACGTTTAACAGAATCTATTCGCATTAGCTTTTCAGAGCTTAATACAATCAGCGAAGTCCAACAACTCGCTCAAAAATTAATAGAAATTGTAGGAAAATAAGATGGCATTTGAAAAAGAAATTACTTTAAAAAACTGTCTTTATAGCTATGCTATTAGCGATAACATCAAAAAATACACGCTTCGTGATACCACATTTTCACAAAATCGTATTGGAAACTACGAATTAACACGCTTGTTGGAAAAAGTGCCTAATTCTGGTGATGGTTTCCCATTAAAAATTACGATTAACGAAGATTTGACAGGTTTTAAACTCAGCATTACTGATAAATCTGGTCTGCGTTTTGTCAATATCTTCAAATCTGAGGACAATAAAATCCTTCAAGAAAAATTTTATTTCTTAATGGATAGTCTTGTGGAACGTGATATTTTCACAAAAAAACGTGTTTAATAACCTTTTAAACACTAAAAACGACTTAATATCTAACATTTTTGTTAGTTTAAGTCGTTTTTTTAGCTTATTTCGTTAAATTTGTTTCTGTTTTCACAAACTTTTTGATACAATAGTGTTAACAAGTAAAAGGGAGATGGTATTGTGACTACTGAGAAATCTATTCCTAAAGCAACAGCTAAACGACTCTCACTTTATTATCGTATTTTCAAGCGATTCAATACAGATAATGTCGAAAAAGCGAGTTCTAAACAAATTGCAGATGCTATGGGAATCGATTCTGCAACCGTACGTCGAGATTTTTCATATTTCGGCGAACTAGGGCGTCGGGGTTTCGGCTATGATGTCAAAAAATTGATGAATTTCTTTGCTGATATTTTAAATGACCATTCAACAACAAATGTTCTTCTTGTTGGTTGCGGAAATATTGGACGAGCTTTGCTTCACTATCGTTTCCACGATCGTAATAAAATGCAAATTGCAATGGCTTTTGATACTGACGATAATGAAATGGTAGGACATGAAACATCAGATGGCATTCCAATCTATGGTATCTCATCACTAAAAAAACACGCGCAAGAAGCTGGCATTGAAACAGCTATTTTAACTGTTCCAAGTTCAAAAGCTCAAGAAGTTGCGGATGTCTTGGTTGATGCTGGTATTCATGGTATTTTGAGCTTTTCTCCTGTTCACCTCAATGTTCCAAAAGGTATCATCGTTCAATACGTTGATTTAACAAGTGAGTTGCAAACCTTACTATATTTTATGAATCAATCCAATCAAAATAAATAGGCTATCAAGTTGGCTTCAAAAACAACATTCTTGATACTTTCCACTAAGTGAAAGTATCTTTTTTGTTGCTTACCGTTTATTTTTTAGAATATATGTTATGAATGACTTTCTTCTGCTGCTTTCTCGTTAGAAATTCAAAGTGAACGACATTACAAAACATCTGTTTCTTCTCGAAAGCTGTAATATTGGTATTTTCCAATGACGATATGGTCAAGGCAAATAATACCAATATCTTCACAAGAGCGTTTCATTTTTTGGGTAAATTGCAGGTCGTTCTCGCTTGGCTCTGGGGAGCCTGACGGATGATTATGGACAATAATAACTGATGTTGCCATATTTTTGCATGCATAATAGAGAATTTCACGTGGTTCAGCAATTGAACGGCGAACAGAACCGATAAAAATCGTTCGTTGTTCAATAATTCGATTTTGCGTATCCAGATAAATAGCCACCAAGTGCTCTTGTTTTTGGTCGCTCAATTCTAACATCATTTTACGTGCTAGGCGTTCGCTGCTCATAATGCGTTCTTTTTGGACATATTCAGCCTTGCTAATGCGCTTTGCTAGTTCAATCATTGCTTTTATTTCAGTTGATTTAACATAGCCAATACCATTGATTTGTTGCAATTCTTGCAGGGATAGGTGTTGAAAATCAGCTAGGCTATCTAAATTTTTCAAGATTTGATTGGCAACTTCCAAAACTGGGGTTGTTTTTGTTCCTGTTCGTAATAAAATAGATAATAGTTCCTGATTGCTAAGATGCTCTGCTCCCAAATCTCTCAAGCGTTCTCGTGGCAACATGGCATCTGCTTTCATTTCAATTGCATACATAATAAAAAATACCTCCACTTATTTATTCGTAAGTCGAGGTACTTTTTTAATAATTTTTCTTATTTTTTAAACGTAATGCGCGGTGCTGGTAGTGTTTATAAAGAGCGCTGTAACGTCCGCGGTAATCTTTTTTCCATGGCTTATCTCGTCCGCAAAAATGCAAGAACACCGTATGTTCAATAACCCAATTTAAATTCCATTTGCCAGAACTTCTACTATAATAAAGAACATTATATCGCGCATCGTAATTATAAATCTGGTCAGGAATTTGCAAGGTTTGATGCCCATATAAGGCATTCAAGATGTCTTGGTCTGGCAACAACAAGAGATGATTATTTTGCTCAATATAATCTAAAATGTCTTGTCGGTGCACCGACTGGCGAATGGCATCCAAGTTCATCAAAAGGACACCAGAATTAAAATACCCTTCTGCCTCAAAATTCCGTAAACGCAGTTTATTAACGAGTTCTGAAATATTGCCATCTGACGTATGGCTAGCAGCAGCATATAGTTTATCCCCTAAATTCAGCTTATATAAGGGGACAACATCATTCAAACACAAAATATCCGCATCAACATATAAAATCTTGTTCAATTCCTTTGGCAAATATTCATGAGCCAAAAGACGATAATAAATGGTCTCAGGGTAACGATCTGTCGTCGGAGCATCTTCAAATGCTTCCTCACCAATCACAACAGGCGTATAACGGACACCTAGTTTTTGACAGAATTCCGAAATGTCATCATTCTTTTTTAACAATTGCTTTTGTAAAACATAAACTGCTAGGTTATGATTGCTACTATTTTGATAAATCGAATATAGCGTGACCATAAATTGCGAAACATAGCCATCATCGATTGAAAAGAGTAAATTGATTATATCCATATTATCTCAGTTATCTAAGTTTGCTTGTTGGCGCTTAGCAACGTTGTCTTTAATGATTTGATAAAGACTTGCTGCCAAAGGTACAGCTACTAACATTCCAAGGATACCCCATAAAGCACCACCGATTGTGATTGCCATTAAGACCCACATACCTGGTAATCCAATTGAACCACCAACGACACGCGGATAAATGACATTCCCTTCAAATTGTTGTAAAACAATCAAGTAAACTAAAAAGAGAAACGCTTGTGAAACAGATTGTGTGGCAATTAAGATAAAACCAATGGTCGCTCCGATATAAGCACCAATAACAGGAATTAATGCCGTAAATGCAACCAAAATACCGATTGTTGCCGCATAGGGGAAACTAAACAGAAACATTCCTGCTGCTGTCAAACTCCCCAAAATCATCGCTTCTAGCGTTTGACCAACAAAGAAACCATGAAAACGTTGGTGCAAAATGTCTAGGACATAGTGAACTTTTTCAGCGTATTTGCCAAGATAGGTATCAATCAAAAGATTAAACTGACGCCCCAATTGTTCTTTGCTTGCCAAAACATAAATTGAAAAGACCAAGCTAACAAAGACATTTAAAACAGTTGAAGCAACCGTACTAACCGACGTCAAAACCCCTGTTAAAACGGACAGCACTTGATTTAAAATTTGCTGACTATAATCTGAAAGTGTTGAGGTAATATCAGATGAATTTCCAAAATAATCAAACAGTTCTTTGATAGCCTTATTATCACTCACTTCTTTAATAAAATTAGCAATGCCAGTCGTATCAATCTTCAGCAAGGAATTAATACTTGAAATCAAATCAGGTAGGACAATCGAAAAGAGCCAGCTAATCAATAAAATAAAGGTCAAGTATGCCAAAATCATCGAAATCGCACGTTTGACCTTCAAAAGCATTCTATTTTTGATAACGCGCGTGTAGAGCATTTCATATAAGCTCATGACAATGTTGACAATATAGGCAATTCCAGCACCAATTAAAAAGGGGAAGCTTGCCTTATAAATCGTTCCGACAATCGACGCACCATTACTCCAATAAGCTTGGATAGCATAACAAAGGACAAAGGCAAGTACAACATAATAGACTTGTTTTTTCTCGAATTTCATAACAGCTCCTAATTTTCAGTTGCTTTCATTATATCATATCAAAATTTATCGAAAAACCGAAATATCTACTTCTTTTAACCTGCTTTTTGCTATTCTTGGCTAACAATACTATTTATCATAAATTTGCCCACTAACGGGGTCAATGATTTTGATTAAATCATAAATGCTATCCGTGATACTATAATTAAATATGCAACAATTTGAAAAATGCAATTCAGGATGATTATCTAATTCTAAAGCGCTAAAAAAGCTCATGATTGCGCCTGCGTGGCTGACTGCTAAAATCGTTGCATCATCGTCTGCTTGCGACACTAAACGAAAAACAGTATCACTAACCCGTTTTTTCACCTGCGTTTCACTTTCACCATCATATTTTAGGTAGAAATCGCCATGTCCCTTTTGATTAGGTTCACGATTCGGATGTAAATACTCTGGTTTTCCTTCCATTCGACCAAAATTAAATTCTTTCAAACCTTTGAGCCGTGTATAATCTGCACGTCCGCTCACAATTTCCAAAGTATCAGAACAACGTTCTGCTGTCGAACAATAAAGCATATCAAAAGTAATGTGATGAGCATGAAAATAATCACGCGCTGCTTGAGCTTGCTGTCTGCCATTTGTCGTCAAGGGTGAATCGCACCAGCCTTGAATCAACCCAAGTTGATTAAACAAGGTTTCTCCATGACGCATTAAGTAGAGTGTCTTAGTCATTCTCTTCCCTTTCAAAAATGTACTCTTTTTCTGTTGGATTATAGATTGATTGCACCATAATATCCTTACCATCATAAGTCATTTTGAAAATGGCACAGTTTGCCAGACGTTTCTTAGGAACTGGCGGATTCAGCGTAGCATGACGGTAAAACTGAGTTATTGCCGCACCATGACTGACAAATAAGAGCTGGTCTTCATCACTACTTTGCTCTAAAACCTCACGAATGGTCTTAGCCATTCGTTCATAAACTTGAACATTGGATTCGCCACCATAAGCCACAAAATAATCACGGTAACCTGAACCATCTTCACGGTGTAAAGGTGGATTGAGGTATTCTTGGTGCGCTTCGTAAGAACCAAAATCCATTTCTTTTAGTCCTTTCAAACGAATATAATCCGTACGCCCCGTTGCTAATTCAGCAGTATCACAAGCACGTTCCTGCGTTGAAGCATAAATACGTGTAAACGTAATGCCCTCTTCTTCAAAATGTTGTCTAGCAGACTTTGCTTGCTCAATTCCCAGTTCAGTCAAGGGAGAATCACAAGCTCCTTGGATACGTCCTTGAAGATTAAAGCGCGTTTGTCCATGTCGCATCACATAAAAAGTTTTAATCATTTTTACTCCCCTTCAAATGAATATGTCTTAAATGCCTTGGTTGGTAAAATCAGTTTTTGCAACTCTAACTGTTCTTGATGATATTGGAACTCACAAATAGCACAATTTGAAAAGCCAACTCCCTCTGGAAATTGAATACCGAGCTGCAGACAAACACCCCACATCGTTGCTCCATGGCTAACCATTAAAATGTTATCAGCATGATTATCATTTGCCAGCACTTCAAGAATGCTGTCCAAACCCCGCTTACCAACTGTTAGAATGTCCTCGCCACCAAAAGGCACCAACAAATCTTCAAACGAATTAGCACCTGTTCTAAATTTTGGTAAAAGAAATTCAGGCTGTGCTTCAAACTCACCAAAGTTCATCTCTTTGATGCCTTTTAATTGAGTGACTTGTGATTGACCAGATACCAATTTAGCAGTATCTGTCGCTCGTTCTTGCGTAGAAGAATAAACACTATCAAACCAAATGTTATTTTCATTAAAATAATCTTTGGCAAGAAGAGCTTGCTGAATACCTAGATCTGTTAGAGGTGAATCGCAAGCTCCCTGCACCCGCCCTTGTGTATTAAATAAGGTCTCGCCATGGCGCATCAAATACAATTTTGTTACCATTTATGTCATTTTCCTTCCTATCAAAGAAACTCAGCTGAAAAAGCCCAACTGAGTCTATTATCATTAATCATTTAAAACATTAGCGCCACGTGTTGCAATCAAATCTTTATAAAAGAAGAATGAGTCTTTACGTGAGCGGTCAAAGCTACCGTTTCCTTGGTCGTCAGCATCAACGTAAACAAAACCATAGCGTTTTGACATTTCAGAAGTTGACGCCGAAACAAGGTCTGTACAACCCCACCAAGTGTATCCCATCAAATCAACACCGTCCTCAATGGCTTCATACATTTGTTTGACGTGTGATTGGAGATAATCAATACGGTATTGGTCGTGAATCGAACCGTCTTCTTCTACTGTATCAAGAGCACCTAGACCATTTTCAACAACCATAAGCGGTACTTGGTAACGGTCATAAAGATTGTTAAGCGTGATACGAAGTCCGACAGGGTCGATTTGCCAACCCCAGTCAGAAGCTTCAAGATATGGATTTGGTTCGCTTAGGATAAGATTTCCTGCTGTCTGGTCGCCAGTTTTTTGCTTACGAGCAACTGAACTCATATAATATGAGAATGACATGAAGTCAACAGGATATTTTTCAAGAATTTCAAGGTCACCGTCTGCGATTTCTAATTCGATATTATTTTCTTTAAAGAAACGTTTGGCATATGCTGGGTATTTTCCGCGAACTTGAACATCAGAGAAGAATAAATTTTCATGGTCTTTTTTGATTTCTTCCATGACGTCTTCTGGATTGCAGGTCGCAGGATAGGCTTGCATACGCGCTAACATACACCCAATCTTGAAATCAGGATTAATCTCGTGACCGATTTTTGTTGCCAAACTTGATGCTACGAACTGATGATGAGCTGCTTGATACATATCTTGGAGGTTCAATTTACCATCTTCAAACAAGAGCCCACCTGATAAATAACCAGTCATACCAATAATATTAATTTCATTGAATGTCAACCAATATTTGACCTTATCTTTGTAACGATTAAAGACCGTTTCAGCATAACGAACAAAGAAGTCAATCACTTTACGATTTTTCCAGCCACCGTATTCTGTTACCAAGTGGATTGGAAATTCATAGTGGGATAAAGTAACCAGTGGCTCGATGCCGTATTTATTAAGCTCATCAAAAACCTTATCATAAAAAGCTAACCCAGCTTCATTCGGTGTCGCATCATCACCATTTGGAAAAATACGTGACCATGCAATAGAAAGACGAAACGTCTTGAAGCCCATTTCGGCATAAAGGGCAATATCTTCTTTATAACGATGATAAAAATCAGAGCCCCAACGTTTTGGATAAAGCCCTTCTTTATCATTCAAAGCTGCATCCAATTTAGCACGAGTCATTGGTGAATTAAATTCACTTCCCATTGATTTGCGTTCTTCTGGAGCAACGGCACGCGCTGTATCCGATGTCGCTGGACCACGTCCGTCAACATTCCAAGCGCCTTCAAATTGATTGGCAGCTGTTGCACCGCCCCACAAAAATCCTTCTGGAAATTGTTTTGTCATATATAGTCACCTCATACATTGATTTACTCTTGTATTATACCCAGAAATGTAGGCGTTTTCTATTACTATGTTCTTGAAATATAATACTATACCACTATTATTGTGATAATTTACCAAATAAATGCACTTTTAGCCTATGATAACTGAATTTATTGGGTAAATAGGAAGTCTTTTTCATTTGCTCAACTTTTTGATGATTATGTTCTGACAAAGATTTGTAAAATCCCTTAACCAAGCCTTTTCTATCCTTTGTTGATATAGACTTTTCAGATGAGAATTTGACAAACGGCGTTTCTCTCTATATAATAAATAAGTTGAAATTATTCTATTTTTTCTGAAAATACGAAAAATAGATAAAGACTAGTACTCATTTAGTGGTTAATAGTTAAAAAATTGGTTTTATCTTTTAACCAGTGATTTAAGTGCTATGATTATTAGGAGTTTTTACTTATGTATGATTTTCTATCGTCTTTGGACAGCCTTGTCTGGGGACCGCCACTTCTTGTTCTTCTTGTCGGAACAGGGATTTACCTTTCTACTCGTTTAGGTCTGTTGCAGGTTTTCCGACTTCCAAAAGCCTTGAAACTCATCTTTTCAGCTGAGGCTAAAGGTCAAGGAGACATTTCAAGTTTTGCGGCTCTTGCAACAGCTCTCGCAGCAACCGTCGGAACTGGGAATATCGTCGGAGTCGCAACTGCCATTAAGTTAGGTGGACCTGGGGCGTTATTTTGGATGTGGATGGCTGCTTTCTTCGGTATGGCAACCAAATATGCCGAAGGTGTTCTTGCCATTAAATACCGTACCAGAGATGCCAACGGAGACATCGCAGGCGGACCAATGCACTACATCGTAAACGGAATGGGCAAACATTGGAAACCACTCGCTATTGCTTTTTCTATCTTTGGTGTTATGGTGGCACTTTTTGGTTCTGGGACATTTACACAAGTTAATTCTATTACAGATTCTCTTAACAATGCCGTTGGTTGGTCGCCTAAAGTAATCAGTCTTGTTTTAGCTGTACTAGTTAGTATTATCATCTTTGGTGGTATTCAATCTATCTCTAAGGTAGCTGAAAAAATTGTTCCTTTCATGGCAATTATTTACATCTTAGCAACCCTTACAATCCTAGCCTTCCATTTTGACCATATTATTCCAGGTTTAGGATTAGTTTTACATTCAGCATTTACTGGAAAAGCTGCTACGGGTGGTTTTGCTGGTGCAACAGTTGTCACAGCTATTCAAGCAGGGATTGCACGTGGTATCTTCTCTAATGAATCTGGACTTGGTTCTGCACCTATCGCCGCTGCTGCTGCTAAAACGGAAGAACCTGTTGAACAAGGGCTTGTCTCTATGACAGGAACATTTATTGATACCATTATTATTTGTACTTTAACAGGTCTTTCTATTATCGTTACTGGCGGCTGGTCAAGCAATTTGAATGGGGCAACGCTCACGCAATCAGCATTTTCATCTGTCTTTGGAAACTTCGGTGTTTATGCCTTAACTATTAGCTTGATTTTATTTGCCTTCACAACGATTCTTGGTTGGTGCTACTATGGGGAACGTTGTTTTGAGTTCTTATTTGGTGTCAAAGCTATCCCAGTTTATCGTATTGTCTTTATTGCTATGGTTGCTTTGGGTGGCTACATCAGCCTAGAAACAATTTGGGTTATCGCTGATATTGTTAATGGGCTTATGGCAATTCCAAACTTGATTGCCTTACTAGCACTTTCACCAATTATTATTAAAGAAACAAAACATTATTTTGATAATCATTGATTAAAAATCTGGAATGAATTCCAGATTTTTAATTTGCTATCGTCGCTAAATGGTTGATTTTATCATTATATATTCCATTTAGCGAGTGATAAAAGATAAAAACTCTATAAACCTTGATTTAATAAGAAATAAAAACAGCTCTTTTATTCTAAATTAGTTAAAGTAGCTGTTTTTATGTGTTTTCACGTTGAGAATTTAAAGTTATTTTTGTAGTTTGATATTTAAACTGTTAAATTAATAGCCTTTATTTAGCATAATCATGGTATAATAATATATGTAAATCTTTTTTCGAAACCTTAATTAGGGAGGAAAATGGTTATGGAATTTACCCTTGAACCCTTTGCAAATGATAGGTTTAAAGTGTTAAAATCATTACAGGATAATCAGATTGAGGTTAAAGGACAGTACTATATTGCTCTATCCCAACAGGAAATTGCTGATATTAACCACATGTCTAAGCTCAAAACAAACCGTATTATCCGAGAATTGATGGATGGGCACTTTCTGATAAATTATCAGAACAAACGTAGTAAGTATGAGATAACAGAACAAGGATATAAAGTTTTACATCTCATTCAGAAGAAAAATGCTTGATTAAGGAGATTAGTATGGTACAATCTATTAGCACAGCACAGCACAGCACAGCACAGCACAGCACAGCACACTGATTATGTAATCGGATGTGTTTTTTGTCAAACACTAAAACAGGCTTTTTCACATTTTTGTGAGGAAGTCTTTTATGATGTCTTTGGAAGTGAGGTAGTGTAATGGCTATCTCACTTCACAACGCAAAAAAAGCTAAAAATGACGAGTTTTACACTCGGTATAGAGATATTGCCGACGAGATGGGATATTACAGAGAACATTTTAGAGATAAAGTTATCTACTGTAATTGCGATGACCCAACTCAATCAAACTTTTGGCGTTATTTTCATAACAACTTTGCTAGTTTAGGTTTAAAGAAATTGATAGCAACACATTTTCAAGAGGATAGCGAACCTTCTTATGCTTTAATTTATGAAGGTGGAGATGATTTCAACATGGAATCAGGAAATATTGTTACTATTTATGGAGATGATAAATACACAGCAGGCGATTTTCGTAGTAAAGATAGTATAGGCTATCTGAAAGATGCAGATATTGTGATAACCAACCCACCATTTAGTTTATTCAAAGAGTATATTAGTCAACTAATGGACTATGACAAGTCTTTTATAATTGTTGGAAATAAGAATGCAGTTACTTATAAAGAAGTATTTCCTTTAATCAAAAATAACCAAATATGGATTGGGGCTAGGAATATGAACTCTGATTTTTGGCTGTATGTTCCAGATGATGCAAAATATGAGAAATTAGACGAAGATGGCAGAAAAGTTAAGCATATTATGGCTTGTTGGTACACTAACTTAGATTTACAAAAGCGTCATGATGGCTTATGGCATATTGGAGATAAGTTCGACCAAACAAAAGCTCATAAGTATTATGAAGGATTTGAAGAGAAATACCCAAAATACGATAACTATAATGGAATAAATATAGATAACGTAAAAGATATACCAATTGATTATGAAGGAATGATGGGCGTTCCTATTACTTACATTGATAAATTCAACCCAAAAGAATTTGAAATATTAGGTTGTTCATATTCATACGGAGACCCAGGTGAACCATTCCATAAACAAGGAGAGAGCTTCAATGTTAGTGTCAATAACAAAAATATTTATAAACGTATTTTTATAAGAAACTTAAATCCTATCAGTCGTACAGAAGATAGAGGTTATTGATAAGGAGATAAAGCAATGAAAGTAACAAGATTAAGAGATATATTAAATAAGCCGTTTACTGTTCGAGATTTAGCTAGTGGCTATACAAATAATGATGATGGTGCTACTACTGATGCTGTAAAAGGATATAATGGAAATTTAAATATTCGTCCGTCTTATCAAAGAAATAGTGTCTATAATGACGATAAGAGACAAGCTGTAATACAAACCGTTTTAGATGAGTGTCCTTTAGGTATTATGTACTGGGTTGATTTAGGAAATGGACAATATGAAGTTCTTGATGGTCAACAGCGTATTTTAGCGATATGTAATTATGTTATGGGTAATTACTCTGTAAAATCAAGTAAATTTCCATCCAGTGCTCCACAACAAGATTTCCCAAATCTTCAGATGAACCTAACTGACTTAGCAGAACAAATTCTTGATTATGAGTTAGACATATATGTTTGTGAAGGAACGGCTTCCGAAAAAATGAAATGGTTTCATGTTATCAATACAGCAGGTGAGCCATTAAACGAGCAAGAGTTAAGAAACTCTGCTTATACTGGTGCTTGGCTTTCTGATGCTAAGCAACGTTTTTCAACAAAATCTGGACGCGGTGTTGTTCTTGCTGATGAAAATCCCAACAATGATAAGTCTGAACCACTTCTGAACGGAAATTGGAACAGACAAGAGTACCTACAAACAGCTATCAAGTGGGCTATGCTAAACGATAATGACAACAGTACAAATACAATCGAAGATTATATGTTGAAGCATCAAGGAGATGCTGACGCTTCTGAATTGTGGCAAAATTTCTCAGCTATTTTGGAGTGGGTACGTGGAAAATTTGTAAGTTATCATAATAGCCTAAAAGGAATGGATTGGGGGACAATTTATAAAGAGTATCAATCAGGAGAATTAGACAGGAATATTATCAAAAATAGTGCCTCTGTCATTAACGAAAAAATTGTAGAGTTAGTTGATGATGATGAAGTCACAACTAAAATGAAAGGGATTTACCAATATATCATTTTTGGAGATGTCAAATACCTTCAACTTAGACTTTTTGACGATAAAACTATCAAGCAAAAATACGAGGAGCAAAACCATCACTGTGTCTATTGTATGGATGAAGGAAATAATAGAGAATATGCTCTTAAAGAATTAGCAGGTGACCACATTATACCGTGGTCTCTAGGTGGAAAAACTACTCCTGACAATTGTCAACTACTTTGCAAAAAGCACAACTCTTCTAAAGGAAATAACTATTAAAATTAGAAAGGTGATTTCCGTTTGGAAATCGCCTTTTTGATATTCTCGTAAACACTACATATTGTGGTTGGTGTAAACTGGTATATAGTTCCCAAAACTAGTATATAATTCCCAAAATAATTATTACGCATCATTACAACACATAGCCACTAGACTTCATTACTTCCAAGTCTTCTTCATCTATGAGTTGATTTCGGTCTTTTGCAAGTTGCTGGTAGAGAATATCCTGAATGTTCTCCTGTTTCAAAACGACCGAAACAAGCGACCAATGAGCTAACTTCTTGTAACGAGGAATATGGCACTCCTTTGCGATGGCATATAAACGTGATTTAGGAAGGTCTAAAAGGTATTCGCGCTTATTGAATGATAATACTCCATCTTCTTCATTAAACTTGAAATAAGGATTGTCAATAACAGTTCTCGCTTTTTCGGTTTCTTCTTTTAACACTTTCATGTAACGTGGAGATGGTTTTGGTAGTTTCAATTCTTTTTGCCTTACTTCAGTTGAAGTAAGGTTTTTCTTTGCCTTCAAAATCTCAATAAAAATAGTTTCTGCATCTTTTTGGGAGGTCGGATAATGGCCGTTTTTTACTCGCCAATTCCGAATATAAGTAAAATAGCCAATGTAGTCTTGAAGATATTTAGTAGAGACATTAGTCATTTTGCCATAGATGAAGTTCTTGATGTCATTGTGTAACTCGTTTACGCGTCCCAAAGACAAGCTATATTGATATTTGATTTCATTGAATTTTTCAAAAAGAATATCGCCCCGATTAGTGATTTTATCAGTTATACCTTCATAGTAGAGGTGTTCCAAAATCTTTTGATTAGCTTTCTTCTCAAAATCATCAGTTGCTTGAATAACATAACCGTGATTACCTATGATTTTTAAGAAATTAGATGGTCTAACATAATGGGGAGTGTTGGTTAGAGAACAATATTCTTCATAAACACTATTAGCATCACTACACAAATAGGAAGGACTATCCAAGTGTTCATGGAATAAGTCATAAAAGATATTTGGAGACAGTTTTCCTAGACCAGAAAGCTTACAGACACAATAACCACGATTATCAATAGCAGTTACGACTGTTCCAAATTCGGCGCCCATAACGCCGTAATGAGAAGGCTGACGACCATATCGAGGTTTACGTTCAATAGTATTCCCAATTGTTGATGAGAGCTTACGACTACCTTTTTGACTTTCACGAATAAAAGTTTCGTCAACTTGGACAACACCGCTCAAAAGTGGCATAGGCATCTCGGACATTGCATGGATTAGTTTCAAACGCCACAACCAGATAGTCTTAGTATCAATCCCACTACAGTTATAATCGTTAATAAGAACCTGACGCATATCCTCAATAGAATAACTATTCAAGGTCATTTCAAGCACTTTAAGCCAAATATCCCAATGCCAACGTGTTTTCTCTAAAACAGTACCAGAAAAGCGTGTAAAACGCTTAGAACACTCTTTACACTTAAAGACTTGAATGTTGTTACGTTTTCCATATTTACTAACCTTATCAGAGCCACAGTTTGGGCAGTTTTTGTTAATCTCTAGTTTTTCTAAACGTTGCTCAAAATTAGAAACAACAATCTGGTTCATTGCATCAGAAAAATCACTATGTTGTGTATTTGAATATTCCCTAACCACCTTGTAAAAATCCTTGAAAGGAAGTTGGGCAACATAATCAATAACTTCGTTTAAATCAAGTGTTTTTTTAGCCATAGAACACCCCACAAAACAATTATAGTTTATTTATCTACACTATAATTATATCAAAAAATGAATTGAAATCTCAGCAAGAAAACACTTATTTTTAATGAAATTGATACTATAAACGCTTTAAAATCAATAATTAAAAGC
>CAEFZP010005687.1:0-34469 GCA_903064625.1 Mallotus villosus
AAAGACTAAGTTTAATTATAAATAAAGTAACGTAAGCAAACAGCGCTTGATCGGCCATGACTGACATCAACGCAGCAAACCACGAGAAGCTGGAATGTCCAACTTCACAGAGCCGTTTTCAACTCCTCCCCGACTGCAAGCGGCTACTCTCGCCGGTCGTTTCATGCAGCCGCAGTCCATGTCGAACGCACCTAATCTCACGTTGATTGTGATTTATAAAGGAAGGACCTGGGGGGTATTCCATCAACGTCGCTAACGCAAGTCTCGCTTAAACGAATAAGTCTCACTTGGGTAAACGTCAACTCAGACTTAAGCCTCCAGCCGTTCCACGAACGTTCCACTAACAGGCAACACTAACTCAAGCTCGACCTCAATAAGCTTAGACTGTGCAGCCCAGATAAGGCGATCGTCGAAAAGAGGAGTTATGTCCCAAAAAGCAAAGTGTAAACCAGTGAGTGGTGTTGTTTCAGCAGCGTAAATTGATTTTTAGATTTTTTTTGAGTTGTCCCCAAAAAGGGTTGCCGCAATTAACATGACATGGGAGAAAACTTGTCAAACCATTACGACCGTTAAAAAGCGTAAATTGTAGACATACCAAATTAACATATAGGCCTATGCATTCAGTGATTTACTGATAATTTGCGTAATTTGATGAGCTGTTTGAAACCGTTCTGACAGTAGGCTGGCCTATGGCCGATATTCTCAACAGGAGATTGAGAATATAACCCAAAAAAGAACGTGGCAGCAATTGAAAATTGTAGGATCAAATTCAAAACACTGAAGAAGGCCATGGTTAATTGAACTTGATGTGGGCTAATAATGTTTTTGTCTTCACATCTTGAACACAATTAGGCCTAATCAATTACTTCAAAATAACTTTGCCGCACGCATTTATTAAGATAAAAGGGTTGTCAAAGAACGGATATGCCATAAGCGATTGTAACTTGTCTAGACGCTCTGTTTAGTTTCTAAAGGCCTTATTTTATGTCACTTAACCAATTTAACCGAAAACTGTTAAACTGACATTATTTCTTAACTTGTTTATTTAAATTAATATATTTTTTGGAGATGAATTAAACACGTAAATCGTTCATGTATGCACTTCAAAAAGTCTTAATTTTTTCCCGAACACGGACTAAAGTGTTTTGCGCGCAAGAATTTACTCGACGGAACTGTCTTTTCAGATTCTGTTTCCGCTTGTTTGAAATTCTTTGCGACACATTTTAGTTTAGCTTGACTTTTAGCCTTACACGGAGCAGGCTAGTTCCGAAGTATAAGTTACCTTGGTTACGTAGCTTGAACTAAAATAAGCCACCTTAATGGAACGGAACTCTCGCTACAGTAAGTCAGTGCGTTTACATGATGGTAGTAATTCGAATCTTGCTTAATTCGAATAATGCTACTCTCTGGCGGAACTAGATTATCCGAATGTACATGTGAAGTGAATAAACCGAATTATTGGCCGAAAGCATGTAATATCCCAGTCCGATACGTGGCGCTGTTTTCATTACAACTAGTGGTGATACAGCCATTTCCGCTTGACCTCTTCACCACTACCAACAACAACAACCATAGATATATATATATGAAGGCGTTTACATATATTTATGACAACAACATCAACATTTCGAGAAAGATGGCAAGGTGACGCTACGTCCCTCTACATTTCGTGCATGATGACAGTAGGAGTAGCCTACTGCGAATGCAAACGGCGATATTGGCTAGATTGATAAAGTAGAGAAGACGCCGCCGAAAGAACATGGATAATTTAATTCAGACCACCAATATGTGGTTGCACTTTGCCACAGTACCACAAAGGTCTCGGCGAACAGTCTTGATGAAGAGCAAACACAAAGTCTTCTGGGTTGTACATCGCGTTGTTTGTTTGTTTCTACTGGGCCAGCTCCTGGCAGCGACAACCTTTTTCGACTTCCGTGTCACGACCTGGGAGGGTGGCTCAAGCATGCGCAAAGACGCTGAATCCAGTTCATAGTCCGATTAAGCGTTTACATGCATGCGTTATTCGAATTATCAATCGAATCGGACCGGAGTTATCCCGGGGTGTCGATCGGATCGGATCGCAATGATTCGAATTAACGTGTTTACAAGAAACGGATAATTCTATTTCTATCCGATTAAGCCAGTAATTCGAATGCATGTAACCGCAGTGAGTGAGACTTGGTTAAATAAGTCTCGCTTTTCCTTAATCGACGTTGATGGAATACCCCCCTGGTGTACGACCGGTTTTATACATGTGAATATTTCTGTGCGTAGGTACTTTTCGAGTTTTTGCCGTACGCCATCTTCTGGTATGAAAGCTGCGCAATCCTTTATACATGAGGCCCCAGGTCTGCCGTAACGGATTCTCTGGTGCTCAGTTCGTAATTTCAATCACACAGCACGGACCAATGTAGACCTACAGGAATATCTGGACCACAGCCAATCAGAGGCCAAGACCCGCCCCATCTCTGTCTCTGATTGGTTTAGACCACGATGTGATCCAACAATTAGTGTGAGTTCCGTCAAATGAGAACAAACGCTTCGTTCGTGTAGAGCAGTGGTTCCCAAACTTTTTGTGCCCAAGGCACACCAAAGGACAAATACAAATTTCAAGGCACACCTATTGTGCAAAATAGCCTTATAACACGTGTTATCACTAATATCATCTGTTTATCTGTTAAGTTTATAATTATTTACTAATGCCAAATAAGATGTGACAAAGACAACTATTCTACTCATGAAATATTTATTAACAAAATACTTCACAAAAATATTTAAACTTTATCAAATTGGGCTTAATCAAACACACCCATTTCAACCAGACAGGTGAGGCAAAGGAAACAGAAATTCAGCAGAGAACTGTCCATGAGAAAGCTGCATGGTCCTGAATCTGACCCACAAATTATAACTGTAACATTTAGAATCAGGCTTTTTTTGTAAATATTCTGCCTACTAACAAATCAGTGGGACACATGTGCCTGTCGGGGCGCACAGATTTTTTTAATCCTTGGTGGCACGGAGGAGAGGGCCACTCGCAAGTCCTGCTCAACAGAGAGCCGTGACCTGGTCTTGTTCTTCATGTAAACAAGAGTGGAGAACGCCAACTCACACAGGTAGGTGGTGGGGAAATGAAGAAGTTGGTCGATAGCGTGGTGGGAGATGGTTGGATATTCTGATGCACAAACCAACCAAAACTGATCGAGTGTGAGCTCACTAAATTTCAGTTTCAGCGTGCGGTCCGCACGGAGCTCTGCGCTCTCCTCTCTCACCTTCATAGTGAGCTTCTCGGTTGAGGACTCGGACTCCTGGTTGAATGGGTCTCGGATCCAGTCATTGTCCTCGATGTCCGCCACACGTGGAAAATAGCGCTCAAACCTCTCTTTTAAGGTCTGAAGGTGTTCGGCATATATAGCGCGCTCACTGGCTGCCTGTGGCGCAGCTGATGCCAGCTGGAACATGTTCATGGAGCCCTGTTCCAAAGCCTCACGCCACAGGGTCAGTTTGCCCATAAAGCCCCGAATCTTGTCTGTGGATGATAAAATGTTTTCATTCCTGCCCTGAAGCTTGGCGTTTAACTCGTTGAGATGCCCAAATATGTCTGCAAGGTAAGCCAGCCTGGCGCACCAGCTCTCATCCGCGAGCCTGTCCTTATGTGGGACAGCGTGTTCACGTGAAAATTCCAAAAGCTCTTCCCGAAGCTCGTAAAAACGGGATAAGACTTTCCCCCGAGACAACCATCGTACCTCTGTGTGGAGGATCAGGCTTTGGTGGTCGGCTCCCATCTCAGCGCACAGCTGGGAGAAAAGGCGAGATTTCAGGGGCCTTGATTTGATGTAATTCACCATCTGCACAGCTTGATTCAGCACCTCAGTCAACTCCGGGGGCATGGTTTTGGCAATAATGCCTCTCGGTGCAAAATGCAGTGGTTGGTCACTATCTGTGGATTTTGTGCTTTTACCTTTGCAATAAAGCCTCTCACTCTCCCCGTCATGCATGCCGCACCATCCGTGCACAGACTGACGCACATACTCCAGCACAGATTGTTTTCTTTTAAGTAGTTATCAGTTACCTTGAATATTTCTTCTCCCGTTGTATAGCTTGCCATTTCTTTACAGAAGAAAAAAGTCTCTTTAATAGAGTCACCGTCAACATACCTGACGTTTGCCAGGAGCTGGGCAGCCCCACTTATGTCGGTCGATTCATCTATTTGAAGAGAAAATCTGCCGCTCGCCTGCAGTTTCTCTGTTAAATGTTGTTCAATGTCTTCTGACATGTCATCTATTCTTCTTTTAATTGTGTTATCAGATGCCGGTACCTTGGATAGCTCATTTGCGGCATCTGGACCCAGCATGACACCTGCAATTATTTTGCAAGCAGGGAGGATGAGTGTCTCCGCTATTGTGTGAGGCTTCTTTTGCTTTGCAATAAGCTCCGCTAGCATGTAACTAGCCTCCATTGCCTTTTCAGACTCTTTCACGCAATCCAACAAACGGTCTTGCTGCCTCTGGTTCAGATCCTGCGCTCTTTTGAAATAGGCCAGGTTTCTCTCAGCGTGGAAGGGATGTTTGGTTTCCAAGTGCCTCTTCAGCTTGCTTGGAACCATATTAGCATTAGCTAACTTCTCCCGACAGAGGACGCACTCCGGCTGAGGAATGTTGACATCCCCGGTCCAACTGAAGCCATAAGACAGGTAACTTTCATGATACTGTCGGCTGACAGTTTTTTTCCTCTTTTCTTTCGGTGGGTTGTCGGAATCGGCAGTCTCTGCACTGGTGGTTGGTGGTTTGCTCCGCACGAGAAAGCGCTCCATTTTCCCTCTTGTTTATGTTTTAATGTTGTGTTGACCTACTGCCTTTGATGTGTCACAGTCTAAATTAAATTCCCACCTGCGCAACTGCGCGAATAGCGAAATGTGGGATCCTCTTTGAGGATTTTTTAAATAGTTTTTAGATAAAGAGTTTGCCTCTGTATTATGGAATGAGTGCATTCAAAGTAGTATATAGTAAATTAAAATAATTATTTTTGTATAGTTGTATACTATTTTGCAGTAGGCTATGGTTGTCACAAAATCCCACGGCACACTTGGACTTGCCTCACGGCACACCAGTGTACCGCGGCACACAGTTTGGGAACCACTGGTGTAGAGGCAGCGGTTGCGAGGAGGTTAGGTGCACCGGTGCGACCTAGGATTTTTTTTTGTCGCACCCATACACATTTTGGTAGCATAGTGCAACCAAATTGGTTGCACTCTAGGGCCCTGCGCCTCCCCCACCCCCTCCCTCCACCCTGACAGCAGACGACTTCTCCTCCTTCTTTGAGGAAAAAGTCGCCGACATTAGCAGTCGGTTCCCTAAACCCACCTTTTCTACCCTCTCACCCTCTATGACTGACCCAATTACATTTCTAAACTCTTTCTCTTCCCTGTCCGAGGCAGAGATCTCTGACCTCATTCTCTCTCATCGCCCCACCTCCTGTCCTCTTGATACAGTCCCCTCCCCTCTCTTTCAAACCATCTCTCCCTCCATCTTAATTTATATTCTCCATGTCCTTAATTCTTCTTTTACTTCCGGAACTTTCCCCTCTGCCTTCAAACAGGCCAGAGTTAGCCCTCTACTCAAAAAACCCTCCCTTAACCCAGCCGTCCTCCAGAACTACAGACCGGTATCACTGCTACCTTTCTTTAAAAAAACAATTGAACCAACTGTATCTAACCAACTGTCTAAATGTATCTCTCAAAACAACCTGCTTGACCCAAACCAATCGGTCTTCAAGACTGGCCACGCCACAGAAACTGCCCTCCTGTCAATCACCACTGCCCTCCAGTCTGCCAGAGCGACTTCAAGGTCATCCGTCATCATTCTGCTGGACCTTTCTGCAGCATATGATACGGTTAACCATCAGATCCTGCTCGCCAGACTTTCTGAGATGGACATCACTGGCACTGCACAGTGGATCTCATCCTACCTCTCGGGAAGATCCTACCAGGTCTCCTGGGGAGGCAAAGTGTCTGGGCCCCGCCAGCTCTCCACTGGTGTCCCACAGGGCTCCGTCCTTGGCCCCCCCCCTTTTCTCCCTGTACACCACCTCACTTGGACTAATCATCACCTCCCATGGCTTCTCCTACCACTGCTACGCTGATGACATGCAGCTGTACCTGTCGTTCCCCCCGACTGATCCGGGGATCTCAACTAGGATTGAGGCCTGCCTCACAGACATCTCCGCCTGGATGATCAAGCACCACCTCCAGCTGAACCTCGCCAAAACAGAACTTCTCATAATCCCGGCCAAACCCTCCATCTCCCACGATCTCTTAATCACCCTGGGATCTGCGACGGTGACCCCCTCATCCTCTGCCAGGAACCTCGGGGTTACCATGGATGATGAGCTCTCCCTTACAGCCCACATTACTGCAGTCTCCCGGTCGTGTAGGTTCACCCTCTACAACATCCAGAAGATCAGGAGATACCTGTCTAAACATTCCACCCAGCTGCTAGTCTAAGCACATGTCCTCTCCAAGTTGGACTACTGTAACTCGCTGCTGGCCGGTCTCCCAGCATAAGCAACCCGCCCTCTCCAGAGGATTCAGAATGCAGCAGCCCGCCTGGTCTTCAACCTACCCAGACGCTCCCATGTTACCCCGCTCCTCATCTACCTTAACTGGCTACCCATCACGGCCCGTATCAGATTCAAGACCCTAGTACTGACCTTCCGAACGGTGATCGGGACTGCACCTGACTACATCGTCTCTTGTGATGGTGGGTTTCTGATATGCACTGTGATGATCCGAATTGTCAAAAGATGCGGTTTCAATACAATTTATTTCGATTATACAAGTAGGCCTACATACTATATTAAACAAAGCTTTGCTGATCAATCAAACTACGGAGGAGGCTCTATTCCCACAAGTTGTTCGTAGGAGTGATAAAGACAATGGGGAAGGTCTCCCTTATATGAAACAAGAAACAGATGTAACCAATCCATCAATTCATTAGTCATTCTGATTGGTCAGCACTGGTCAGTGACAGGTTAAGATAATAAAACCCCCAGACCAGTGTTCCATGCCCTTGGATGTAAACAAGACACCAGCCCCTATCTCCTGTATGCAAATGGTTCATGGCGAAGAGGTCAGCTTGCCTGCCTACTCTGCCCAACCCCCAGACCTAACTTAAGACCTTCTGGCTCTTAGTTAGGCATCATAAAACAACACCATAAATACCTTAAATAATATGAGTGTCCCTTCTACAGAGCAACCACACCATAGTGTCTGTTTTCTTACATTCCATGTCTATGTCACAGGCCAGGAATAACTGTAGATAATTGTTAATTAGATACACCTGTGGCAAATTAGATGGGGAGCGTTTGATTGGCTGTGTTCTGATATAAATACTGCAATGGTTGTTTGTGAAGCAGGACTGTGGTTTGGCAGGCATGCTGACCGTATGTATGTTTATCCTTTCCCTGGGGACCGGTGTGAGAATTGTGCCTTTTTAGCGCTGCTCGAATAAAGGATGGAAGATGGATATTCTACCATGCTCCCTATAGAACATCTGAGATGGTGAAAGACGGACAACACGCCCGACGTTCAGGACTCCAAGCTGTTACTAACTGTTGGCGTAGCTGTGGGCAGCATCACTGCTCTGGACTGAGTGACACTCCGTGGACTGGACGCTAAGAAAAAAATGCCAGGCTGGTATCGTTGCTAATTGAGGAAAGACTCTATAACGGCAGTATACCAAATAACGGCAGTGCAACAAAGTAGAGTAGTAGAGTAATTTCTATTGTATTGAATCATTTTTTGTAATAAAGCATTATGTGAGCCATTACCTGTCCTGGTCATCCGTGTTGGGGTTGTGTGCTAGAGATTTACAAACCCTGTAGTGGGTAGAGTGGTCAAGGCTTGTCCTATTAGTGGGCAGGCACTTGACATCTATAACAAAGGAACTTACTTGTTACCGCTTAAAGAAACATAGATATTGTAACTATGTCAAAAATTGCCATCACACTCCTCCAGCCTTACACCCCCACCTGCCACCTACTGTCTTCTTCGACAATTAGAGGAATTTGTTTGCCAATTTAGTTGAATATAAGAAAAGCAGCAGCAAGCAGAGTGTGCCACTCTGCTCGCTGCTTATTCGAAAACTCAAGAAGGAGCAACATTTTTTATGTATTTAAAACTGTCATAATTCAAAATTGGCTGAATATTTGAAAAAGCTGAATCAGTTGGGAATAGCTGAATGTCTTGTGAATATTTTAAAGGTTGAATGGTGTCTCTAGCTGAAAGTATGCTGAGGTAGTTACGTTTGAAAGAGGAGGAAGCTTTTTAATGATTTGAAAGGATTTACCATTACTTTTAATGGGAGCTTAATTAGCACAAAAACCTTAATTATTTAAAAAGTATAAAAGTGAGAAGTACCAAAAGTCATAGCACAAATCTCATAAAGGAGCTGTACGTTTTGATATCAAAATTGTATGAATCGGTGAAAGTATGCAGGACTAGTTAAAGCGAGCGGAAGAACTAAGAAGTTGGAATAATAAAGAGAAACAGGAAAACAATATTGAGAATGCTTAACAGAATTCTCACAACTAGAAAGAGCATTTCCTGCTGAAAATGCGTTGGAATGCTGAAATCTGAAATAATTTTTTTAAATGGCTGAAAATACAGAAATTACAAAAATACCTGCAAGCTTAAATTCATTAAAAAAAATTGTGAGTCGCACAAAAGAGGCAGTGTGGAAGCTGAACTGTGTCTTATCTATGGGGTCATTATTGTAGCAAAACTATTCACAAATGCATAGCACGATCCACAAATGCACAGCACGATTCACAAATGCACAACATGATTCGTAAATGCACAGCAAGATCCACAAAAGCACACCACGATCCACAAATGCACAGCACGATTCACAAATGCACAGCACGATTCACAAATGCACAACATGATTCACAAATGCACAGCAAGATCCACAAATGTGTGCGATCCGCGATCCACAAATGCGTACCACGATCCACAAATGCGCACTGAGATTTGTGTAAAACAATGTAGTCTCAAAGTCTGGCCTCTCACTTGGCGCTGTTTTTACACGTGACTTTTGCTACACTTCTGCCGTGGTACAAATCCACAACTCGTGTGCGTGCGTGTGTGCCTCAGTAGCTGTAAAGCAGGGGTCCCCAAACTACGGCCCGCATTTCTTAGTTAACCCACCAGTGCAGGGGTGTCAAACACTGATTGATTGGCCCGTGGCACATTTTAAAAATATAATGTAATATGGCGCTTTTAATTTGTAAATGATTTAAATGCACTCATTATATTACAGAGAAATATGTCCCATAAAAGAAAATGAGCAACAAGCCCATCCCAGAGGACCCTGCATAATATTTTATTTTAAATTAATATTATTATGGAAAATCTATGCGTCCTTCTCCAATAGCTCGCCTCCACATTTGACCCGGCCCCCTGAACAATACCAGAGACGGAAAAAAATGCTACTACGACCTCACTTTGCCCCAGCACGTTTTTACCCTTATGGCCACCCATACCCCAGTCATAGAACGTGAACGTGAACGTGACCCCCCCCAGAACGGAATAATGGCAAAAAGGTTGGGTAAGAGAAAAATTGATTCGGAAAGCAGGGTATTTAACCCACAGTGGACACACGATTATTTTTTTGTTCAATCCAAAGAAAAGGCTGTTTGTCTGGTCTGTCAAGAGACGGTGGCGGTATTCAAAGAATACAACCTGCGCCGACATTATGAATCCCGTCACAAAGACAAGTGTGCTAGCTTGCAAGGCCAAATGCGAGCAGAAAAAATCTCAAAGCTAAAAACTGGACTGTTCGCTCAGCAGACTTCATTTGTACGGCAAACTCAGCTGAACCAAGCATCAGTTCGGGCCAGCTTCCGTGTTGCTCAGCTGATAGCAAGCTGCGGTAAACCTTTCACTGAAGGAGAGTTTGTCAAGAAATGTTTGAATGTTGTCGTGGAGGAGGTCTGTCCCGAGAAGAAAGATGTCTTTAATGCCGTGAGTCTGTCGTCAAGTACAATTACCAGACGCGTTGAAGAAATTGGGGGTAATGTGTATGCCCAGCTGCAGCAGAAGACTAAAGATTTTGACTTTTTTTCATTAGCACTGGATGAGAGCACGGACGTGCAGGACACCGCGGAGCTTCTTATTTTTATTCGTGGAGTTACCGCAAACTTTGAGATGTGCGAGGAGCTGGCAGCCCTACAAAGCATGAAAGGCACTACGACTGGGGAGGATATTTTCAACAAAGTATGTCAAACCATGCAACAGTTGGATCTGGACTGGGCAAAGCTTGCCAGCATCACGACTGACGGGGCCCCTAGTATGGTGGGCGCGTATCGGGGTTTAATAGGACGCATGAACCGGGAGATGGAAGAACGGGGTCTCACCGCCCCGCTACAAGTACACTGCCTAATTCACCAGCAAGCGCTGTGCTGCAAAGTGTTGAAGTGGGATTCTGTCATGAAGGTTGTGGTATCGTGCATAAACTTCATCAGAGCAAATGGACTTAAACACAGGCAGTTCCAACAATTCCTGTCTGAACTGGAGTCTGCGTACGGAGATGTGCTGTACTACACAGAGATCCGATGGTTGAGCCGCGGCAAAGTTTTGAGGCGTTTTTACGAGCTGCTACCTGAAATTAACGCATTTCTTCTGTCAAAAGGCAAAACGGTCCCAGAGCTGATCGACCCAGCATGGAAATGGCACCTCGCATTTTTAACAGACGTGACAGAAATGCTGAACGGCCTTAACTTGCAGCTACAAGGGAAGGGGAAACTCATTTGCGACATGTATTCCCACATAAAAGCATTTGAGGTGAAACTAGCGCTGGTTTTGGAACAAGTGAAAAAGCACAACTTCACCCATCTCCCTGCTACCCAAAGGTTTTCTGCAGAGAAGCCAGCTGTCGCGTTCCCAGGTGAAAAGTGTGTGGAAGCACTGGAAATGCTGAAGGCGGAGTTCGGTGTACGATTCCGTGAACTACATGTTCATGCAAAAGAAATCCGTCTTTTTCAGAACCCTTTTGTTGCCGACATCGATGAAGCCCAGCCTTCTTATCAGTTTGAGCTGGCCGACTTACAGAACTGTGATGTTCTGAAAGACGCATTCAAGCCCAACAGTCTCATTGACTTCTATGCCGCCCTCCCAAATGACACCTACCCTAACATAAAAAAACACGCAATGAAGATGTCCACACTTTTTGGCAGCACGTATATCTGCGAGCAAACCTTTTCACGCATGAAACTCCTGAAAACTCCAACGAGATCAAGATTGACAGATGAACATTTGCATCAGTGTTTGAGACTGGCTGTGACTAGAATGGAACCGGACATTCAACTTCTCACCAGCCAGATGCAGGCCCACACTTCACACTGATGAACATACAGTACATAGGTAAGCTCACTTTGCTGACTTAAATTAGTCATTCTGAGTATGAACAAATATAATCATAATAAAATCTATTGGGATAAAATCCATCTCCACAACCATACTGGTATTGAAATGTATTGTGCTGTATCACTTAGTTCGGTTTTTTAGCCTGCTTGATTTGATTTGATTTGATTCAATTTATTTCAGACATATCAAACATACAAAACAAAATGAAAAGCATGGAAATACAATAAACAAATTATATTTTCACAGTATCTGTATTGCTGAGATATGCCTAAAAAGGAGCAGGAAGAAGTATACACTTATTTAATCCTACCCCTTTTGCATTGTGGTTTTCAGAGGGAAGTTGATGAGAGAGAGCCTACAGTGGTGTCTACTGGGCTAGCCTATGGAACCTACAAAACTGGATTATAAGGAAATAACACAAGAACTTTGAGAGACATTTGAGATTCTGCTCTGACAAGTGAAGTTGAACTTTTACCTAGGATTGTGCACGGCACAGCATAACTTTCTTTCTGTGAAGAACCCAGAGAGGGTTATTTGATTTTTATTGATTTCATAAATAGTGTTATTAGCCTATATATTTTCTGCGTTATTTTATTCTGTGAAGAACCCAGAGAGGGTTATTTGATCTCAGAAAGGGTTATTAATATTTGGATATGTGTGGTGCGCTGGAGTGTCAGCATGTTTTCTGGAAAACAATAAATGATTACATTTTGGGACCCCTGCGATTGTCACACTTTTTCTGTTAGAAACTGACCCCGGCCCCCCATCAGAGAAGGGAAAAGTTATGTGGCCCTCACTGGAAAAAGTTTGGGGACCCCTTCTGTAAAGCCTCTTCTATAATTTATAGAATATCAGTTTTTTCCGTTGGTCATTTGCAGCAGCTGTGTGGTTGCCACGGTGATGGTGCAGCTAATTTTGCTAACGTGCTGGGGGCAGAGAGAACAGAAATGTTCCCTTGAATCCACACCTCAGAAAAGTTAACCTAGACGCAAAACTATACGTCCAATCCAAAAAATAATAATATTTTCCGAGACCCAAGACTCTGCCAAAACCAGACACGTCCTTTATATGTCTTGTGCGGTCAGAAATACGACTCTACCGGCAGTTTCTAAATCGTGTTTTTTTGGGTTTCTCTGACGCATTTCTCATCAGATTTGCATTGGAGTCTATGGGGCGAGAGTTGGACTATGTCTCGCTTTTGTGGGGCTCTGAACAAATGTGTAAGTCTGTTGGATTCCAAAGATAACTGTCTACGACCAACACAAAATTAGCTACATATTGATCCAAAGACGAAGCATGAAGAGCGAAAATTGTGGCAATGCTGGCAATCTAGAAGAAAAAAAAATCAACGACATCCGAAGCTCCTTCCACTCTAAGCGTTTCAGTCTGCACTCTAGGCTTTCACGTACACACCCATGTAAATCTCAGAAACGGTTTGAAAAACTCATGTCAACAAACTCACATAATCAGTGATATTGAAAAAAGTTGAATAGATATCAAAAAGCTGAATTATTTAAAAATAGTTAAGGGTTTTGTCAACATTTTAAAGTTTAAATGGTGGCTCTAGCTGAAAGATTGAGGAAAAAGAAGGATTTGGAAGTTGAAGAAGTTTTAAGAAGTATGAGAGGATTTTAAAGAAAACTCAATTGGAAAACCATGTTAAAAATATGATGAATATTGATTTATATTAATTCAAGCATAAGAGGTACAAAGCTGAAAAGTCATAGCACCCATGGCCTGAAACTGCTGAATTTTTTGATAGCTGAACGGTTTTAATAGCTGAAGATTTGAAGGCGCTGAAACGTGTCTGAAGCAGCATTCCAACAATAAAGAGAAACAGGAAAACAATATTGAGAATGTTTAACAGCATTCTCACAATAAATATATATGTGAGATAACAAAGGTTGGCGCTTCATTCCGAAGCGCACACCCAATAATACTTACAAATACAATAGGTGCCTCGCAGCTTCGCTGCTTGGCCCCTAAATATAGCTGCAAGCAGCAATGGAGGGGCCAAGCAGGACATGGCCTCCATAGCACTTGTGCAACAATCGAACAAACGGTTGCTGAGATATGCTGTCAGCGCATTTAATTAATCATTCTGAACTGAATACCGAACTGATTTTCACACGGTTTGCTTTGCTGCAAAGGTCATACATGTATCTATGATACAGGACATCGTTATTGTTTTCACAAAATATAACCAATAGTATGGTAATGTTAAATCTTACTTGTGAAAAGGAATCCCCCGAGCCCTGTTTGCGATTGTCCGCCGATTTGAGCAGGTAAATGATGCAGTGCTGGCATCTTGTTTATTCTGATGCTACGCAACTAGGAATTTTCCCTGTCCAAGATGGCGGCCGCATTTCTCGCACCCAGCAGCCAATGCGGCGTCTACTCTATATTATGTCTATGGGTTTGATGGTAATATGAAATCAGTCAAACATTTGTGGGCGTGGCAAGACTGTCATAAACACAACCAATCATTAAGCTCGACTCTGACTAATGATTGGACGGGCTACCTTCCTGCCTGCGCTCACTCTGCCCTGGCACTCAATGCATGTTATTGTTGTTTTGTGGGAGGGGTGGGATATTTTGGTTTGAATCGTGTCCCCAGGTTTAATTGGTTAAGACTAGAAAAACTCTGGGGGAGGGGATCCCTCACTGAATTGCTTCTCCCAAGGTTTCTTCCATGTTTTCTCCTCTTGTGAGTTTTTCTTTGTCTTCCTTGAAGGTTTAGGTTGGTTAAGGGGCACTTCTATGCCCGTATGATTGCTTGTAAAAAGGGCAATACAAATACATTTTTATTTGATTTAGACGGTCTGATTGGAAAGGTGCGGCTTGTTACCTTATATCAAGTACATAAAGTAATCTTCAAGATCCCATGACATGCTGTTTTTTGATGCTTTTATATGGGCCTTAGTGGTCCCCTAATACTGTATCTGAAGTCTCTTTGCCGAAATTCAGCCTTGGTGCAGAATTACAGCCACTACGAGCAGTCCCACAATGATCTATCCTCAGGACAGCCTGTTTCTGTGTCTGTAGCTTTAAATGCTCTGAGGAAGAAAGAGGCGGGGCTAACTGCTATTGCAAGCCATGATGTCTTGAGGAAAATCCATTATCGCACTCGCACAGTTGTAGCTCATTTTCTCATTGGTGGGCCAAATTCTCTGTGCAGGCAAAGCAGAAAAAGGGGAGGTAACCTTCCCTATTGTGACGTCACAATAACAACATTTTCAAAACCGAGCGTTTCAGCTTTCATTTTCTCAAAATCGGAGAAGAATACTGTTACGCCCCCTCCAATAGCTCGGGAGAGGAGGAGCACGCAACTGCCCAAGGCCACACAGTGGTGAAGGAAACAGGAGGCCTTTTGCCGTGAACACGGGTTTTAATAAAATACTAAACAATACTAAATACAGATACACAAACAACAATGGGGAGGGAGGACAACAGGCAAAGGGTTAGGAGTAGGGCAGTGCCAGCGGTCTGTCAAATCAAAGAAATAATACAAAAGGACCCTGAGCTTCCTTACTCCTCTACTCCTGCCTGACACTTGCTGAACTACCACTAACCTCACTGCTACAGTACACAGGGTGACAGCCACCAGCTTCTAACCTAGTGTGTATAACAGAGGGTTTCCTACGGGTGTATGTAAACCCCAGGGTATCTTACCTAGCCCTACTCCACAGATGTCTAGAACAAGGACCAGGGGCCTGTACTACGAATCAAGATTTGGCGTTAGCGAGGTAACTTCAGGTTCAACCCAGGGTTTTCTGTACTACGAAGGTGGATCACTTGTTATCGGGGTAGATCGCCATGGTAACACATGCTGAACGGCTAACCTGGTCGGGAGCAGGTTATAGTTGGAGATCAGAGATTAACCGGTATAAAAGCCCTACCCACTAACTCATTTTCGAGGATAATGGCGTTACCGTTCATAGAAGATGTGGAGCTTGGTGTGCGGATATTGAGAGGTGCGCTCAGAACAGCCAGAACATCAGAATCAGAAAGGGTTTTAATCGCCATGAAAGTTCGCACAGACAAGCAATTTGTTTTGGCAGGAAGGTGCATACATTAAACATATAGGAATCCCCAAAAAATAATATGAGATCTAACTATACTAAAAGTAGGCTACATAGACTAGCAATGCTTAGAATTTGCATATGCAATGCATAGCGTTGCGTTATTTCGCTAAGGGTACTTTTATGTAGCCTAGTGTCATGTTGATATGTCATTCCTATTCAATGGGGTACGTGTCTCCCCTTAACCCCTTCTGCTGTCCTTGGGTTGCTTTGACCCATTTTCTAATTATTTCCATATCAAAATGTTGGGTGTCTTTCAACCAAAACATTTCAAACCAAAAAGAACAATGTGTATACGTACAATGATCATTTCACTACTTTCATTCTCTTTTATAGCATTTTTCAAAAATAATAAATAGGTAATTGAAAGAAAGACATTTTGAAAACCCCCATAAAAGACTCAAAAGACACAACAAAAAAAGCCACAAAAAGGTATAAAAAGACCAAAACGTAGAAACAAGTTTAACAAATACATCCTCATGTGTTCTCCCTTTCCTAGGAACACAGAAATATAATGTCAGTGTAACTAAGTTTAGTGTCATTCATTCAGTCATGTACTATCTCTTCTCATATTCCAGTTTTTCTATCTCCAGCCTTGTTTTTTTAACTAAAAGCCTCTTATACTCTATATTGAGCTCCAGGGTTCTTTTATACAGGGCCCTCACATTGTCTGCTCCAACCTGAAACAAATAAAGAACATTGTCCCTTTGTAAGGCACACTTGGAGAAAGTTGAAGGTGTCCATTTGACTACTGTGTTTCAAGGTTCATTGCTTATACCTGTCTTTGTCTTGAAGTGGAGGCCCTATGCTCAGAGGGAGGAAGAAGTTCCTCTTCCTGCTGAGTTTAACACCATGGCAATTTAATCAATTGATTTATATTTGAAATGAGCACTTTAAGGACTTGTGTCTCATGTTCAGACCACCACCATTAGTAAGTCATTACAGACACTTCAATCACAGTATGGCACAGTGGGACGACAGTGGGTGGTGGCAGCAACACCACTATATGTACTGTCACTGCAGAGGACAGTAATACATTCCACTTAGTATTGCTAGTTTATGTACCCTTAGTATATTCCACATATTTAAATTTAAGGTTCCTATGTGTTTATTGTATGCACCTTCCTGCCAAAGCAAATTCCTTGTCTGTGCAAACTTTCATGGCGAATAAATCCCTTTCTGATTCTACATTTCACTTCTACAATATTTATAAATAATTGTTGAATGAACATGGTCACATAGATCACTTGAAACATACATATGTCTGGGTTTCCGAGCTGCTGCCACCAGTGTCTGAAGAAATGCCCCCTTCCACTCCTTCCATCATGGGGCGACCCTGATAGCTTGAGGGCCAGCTCCTCAGCAAGAGTGAAGTCCTGTGGAGGAGGGCCCCCCCCAGTTGTCTTTGACACATTTTTCTTCCTGTTGGCTGCAAGCAATTTCATTGTTCTATGGGCCCTTTGTAGCTCTGCCAATATACTACAAAAGGTACAGGCAATTAAGCCAGTAAGTATTGCCTACTGCTACTTACCGTTTTGAATTATGTTTTTATTTTGTATTTGCTCCCACGATCGTATGCCACTGCCAGGGTTGCAACTAAAATAATACAGCAACAAAAGTTTAACGTTATGGAATGCACACGTGTAATTATGGTCACATCTTGTGCCTGGGACAGTGATATCAATAAGTCATGTAGCTTACGCATTTACAGCTTCTGCTATTTTCTACCAGTTTAGCAGCAGCGAATTCGTAGATTTTTGCCTGTATCATATGTCTGTATTCCTGATATGTTTGTGTAACAATATTTCACGCAGGAGGAGTAGACAAAGTTTGTAAGATTATTGTCCGGAATGTCCGCTCCTCTTCTGTGACATGCGGCTCTTGTTTTGTCCGTGTTTGCGATTGGATATACGGTGCAAACACTGCCCCTTTATGTGAACGCGCACGTCTCTAGATTAGAAAGATCTGGGTTGAGTAAGAGAGTTGATAACTGCCGTCGTGATACCGTTGATCGTGATTGCGATTGTCTCGCTTTGTGTAGCCGGGTAACTGAAAGTAATCCAGAGCATGTTGATCTTGATTCGTAGTACAGGCCCCAGGGTTACAAACACAGTGGGTCAACGAATACAAACTAAACACCTAACAGAGCGGTTCTCATATGGTTGTCTTACCAACCTGAGCAACAGAGTTATCGGCACCTCTTACAGTACCCGATAACCAAGTTGTACCCCTGAACAAACAGCGCCCAGCCCATTAGGCACTGGTGGCTGCTGACACAGAATTTGGAAGGCAAAGCCACTGCTCTACTTCCACACAAGGACAGGGCGTGAGCAACCAAGTCATCAGCACCTCTTACAGCACCCGATAACCAAGCTGTACCCCTGACGAAACAGCACACAGCGCCCAAGGCACTTGTTGCTGCTGACACAGAATTTGGAAGGCAAAGCCACTGCTCTACTTCCACACAAGGACAGGGCGTGAGCAACCAAGTTATCAGTACCTCTTACAGCACCCGATACCTCAGTCGTACCCCTGGCGAAACAGCGCACAAGGCACTGGTTGCTGCTATTCTCACACATTTTAAGGAAGGCCCACCAAGCCTCCCAACTCACAGGCACAAAGGACGGCAGTCTTCACGCAGTCACTCTGCAAACCGTCTTGCAACGGAAGGGCCGACATCTCTGAACACCTCCAGAGCCTCCATACTCGACCTCTGGCTAGACAGAGTATTGCGCGAACAGGGTTTTAACACCACCTTTCCCCTCACCCTCACTTCCTGGTGGACCACTAAGGTCATCTGCGCCATATGGCGGCTGCCTTGAGAGGTAACGCCTCAACTGGAGGAAGAACTCCCCCCTCCACTAGCGCATCCCAAACTTTGCTGCGCATCACTGGCTTTGTCTGGGTCTCAGAACCCACCAAGGTATAATGGACAACTAACCCAACGGACAGCCTAGCAATGAACAGTTGCTCTAATGACTCAGCCATCGCTGACAGAAGACCAGCCACTACTCTACGTCACAACAGCTAGCCAACCTGCTGCACTCACCAACATGCGGACCAAAGGCTTGAACTTCAAGATCCCGGACGAGCCCCCATTTGTTACGCCCCCTCCAATAGCTCGGGAGAGGAGGAGCACGCAACTGCCCAAGGCCACACACTGGTGAAGGAAACAGGAGGCCTTTTGCCGTGAACACGGGTTTTAATAAAATACTAAACAATACTAAATACAGATACACAAACAACAATGGGGAGGGAGGACAACAGGCAAAGGGTTAGGAGTAGGGCAGTGCCAGCGGTCTGTCAAATCAAAGAAATAATACAAAAGGACCCTGAGCTTCCTTACCCCTCTACTCCTGCCTGACACTTGCTGAACTACCACTAACCTCACTGCTACAATACACAGGGTGACAGCCACCAGCTTCTAACCTAGTGTGTATAACAGAGGGTTTCCTACGGGTGTATGTAAACCCCAGGGTATCTTACCTAGCCCTACTCTACAGATGTCTAGGACAAGGATCATGGTTACAAACACAGTGGGTCAACGAATACAAACTAAACACCTAACAGAGCGGTTCTCATATGGTTGTCAACCACAGCTCTTACCAACCTCTCCTCTCCCCCTTCAACACAAACACAAACTGACACACACACACGATGATCTCTTCTGATTGGCTAACAATGAGCCGTGATGGACACGCCCACGTCATCAGCCGGCAAACCACCACACCTGAGAGGTATCAGATAGGTCTCTCTCTAGGAGGAGAGAGAGACCGTAACAAATACCCAGGGCTTGGTTTACACCTATCGACAATTCTAGCCACTGGGGGACCAACAGCAGGCTAGGGGAACTCGTATTAATGATAAATAACCTAAAGTGAACATTTCATGTCATGGGACCTTTGAGCAAATACAGAATATTAATCATGTGAGCCAGTGGGAAGGTCAAGAAACTATCATCACTATTTGTCCACTGTAGCATTTGCTCTCTGTCTATCTAGACTGGTATATGATCTGGGAAAATGACTAGAAGTAGTTTCTCTAAAATGATCTGACCTTTGACATAAAACTGGTACCAAGAAGGCAAAAGGCAATAATTTATAAATAAAATAACTTCAGGGCTCGACATTAACTTTTTGAGGCACTTGTCCTTTGGACAAGTACATTTACGTTTCACTTGTTCATGCACAAAAGTCACTTGTCCGGGTGTATATAATAAATATTTTTATTTATTTATTATCATTTATATACATGTTTAAATTCCCTTCTCCCTTTATAGGTACATTTAAGTTGAAATAACAGTTACAAATAATAATAATACAAATCTGATTTAAGTTGAAATAACGAGGGTGTAGAACAAAATGGGGAGAAAGAAGAAATGGGTGATGTGACAGGGAAAGACAACATAACTGGAACACTATTCGTCTTCGGGCCGACGCCTTGATTCCCAGGGGTTAAATCCTGGGCGGCGCTGCCTTTGGCTGCAGGTCCACCACCTCTCCACCACCAGTCCAGCATCAAACTCTTGCAACTTTGGGCCCTTTACCGACAGAAAAATCAGCCTCTGAAGCTGTACTGAGCTGAGGCTGGAAAGTTGGACATGACGTCTTCTGTGCTTATGCCCTCCCTACACAGGAGGACACTGAAGTGACTAGTCAGTGTCCTCAGATCTTCCTGACCACTCTCCCTGAAATGAGCACTGCCGTCTGACCTATCCCATTTGGGCCAGCAAGAGGGATCAAAGGCCTTAAATCTACTGACTGGACTGCCCCTTTGAAGGTCCCTCAGCTTCTCCTCTAAGTGAGAGATGATGGCATCTGTTTGGATCAAAACATAGTCCTTTGAGTTACACCATTGTCACTACATTAAATTAGAGCGCTACATAATGTAACTAACACTACATTTCTTCTTACCAATCACTGCAGCTCGTTCTGCTTCCAAGCTCGGAACAGCATGTTGAACGTGGAACTGCACTCCTCTATACTCTCCATTTGTCTTCACTGCCTCGTAGACTTTGGCCATCTGTGGACCCATTTCTGTCTTCAGTGCTGTCAGGTTCCAGTAACATGTCTCCAGGTTATCAACCGCTTGACACACCGTGTTGTTGTCTTTCTGGAACTCTTTGCTCAAAAGAGCGAGATGATCAAGTGCGTCACACATGAAGTGTGGGAAGATTACATGGTGCAGGTTCTTGAGATACCCAGTGACTTGTTTCGCTCTTCCAACAACAGCTGGTGATGGTTTGGGGCTCCTTTCCATGCTTGCCATGTCCTCAAAATGGGCCAGGAGGACAGAGTAACTATCGCATACAATCTACAAAAAAAGAAAATCATGATTACATAATATCCATTTAGCATTAATCATTAATAAAATCTACTGAAAAAGATGTAGTTAATTTAGCACTGACCTTTGTTGCTCGATGCACATATGGTAGCCATCGGGCACCATGGAGTTTTGACGGCTTCAGTACCTTCTCCTCCAGGGCCTCAGCAATCTGGTGAAGCTCCCTGACAGCCTTGGGGGAGTAGTGGTACTGGTCATATAGGTTCTTCAGTGTATTCTGAAGCTGGACCATGTTGGTATTTTCTTTGATTGCTTTAGTCACACCCAGCTCCAGGCGATGAGCTATGCAGTGTATGGAGATGAGGTATGGGATGTCTCTCAGAAGCTGCGCTGCCACCCCATTCCTGCATCCCACATTGACTGCTGCTCCATCGCTGCCAAATCTTACTAGCCGGTCTTTCCAGTCATCAATGCCAGCTTCTTCAAATGCTTAAAGAAAAACTATAAAAGAGAAGTTGAGCAGCTGCACCATTCATTAAAATGTAACATGAAAACATAGATATAGCATTGCAAAAACAAACCCCTCTGGATTAAGGGAGTTGCAGCCAAATCAGGTTCACTTGTCAATTGCGTTGTTTATTCCAATATCATAATGATATTTGAAGTGAAAACACTTGTGCACAGTTAATCTACCATACAACCATTCCACATTACCTGCATAGATGGCATCCAGGATCCCAGAAGCATTTCCTTGTTTAACAGCCTGAATGGAGAGGAAAGCATTCACTGGACCTTCGTCTGCCATGAAGCGGACATAGACAGCTTCATTTTCGATGGTGCCACCATCAGTTGCCCCATCGATCATGATGGAGAAGTGTTTGGCTTTCCTCAACTTCTCCATGAGCTTTTCCCTCTCCACATCATATATATTACAAATGAAGCTGCAAAGAACAACATTATTATGTTAACACTTTGGGTAATGCACACAAGAAAGCATTGTTCGGCTAATGGATTTGGTCTGTGTGTGACATACCGAGCACAAGCTTTGTCTGATTTGTAGCTGTCTGGGAGTGACCCACCGGTCCTGTTAATGAGCCCATGAAGTTCAGGAAATTGAGTGAAGGGTTGCTCCTCCTTTGCAATGTAATAGGCTGTGTGCATAACATTCTTCATTTTATTAAACATTGCCGGGTCCATTTTTTGTACTCCTTGGACTACAGCTGGCAGTTTTGCATGAGGATCTTTTGCCTTCTCAGCAACAGCACAGTGCTGGTGGCGTTTGCTGGTCCCATGGGACAGCAGTGTGTCATGTCTGAAGGCACTTGTCCCTTTGACCAACGAAGATGAGCTGTAATAATATACAAATAATATAGTTAACAATTTAGGTGTTATTTGTTACATAAAACATGTACACAATTTCTGCAGAATGAAACATTTCCTGTTATGTACTGTATTGCAGCTTCGTCCCAAGACCTCTACAGACCTTGAAGCTAATTTAATGCTCAACACTTGAACGGGGGCTTATTACTTGAAAGAGGAATTATTAACTGTGTCGTCTCGGTTACACTATCTGGGCTTGGAAATACTGTGACTTGCTAAAGTAGGCAAATGGCTAGTAGAACATAACATTTCATAATAATTTCAGTAAATCAAACAGCTGTAAGACCCAGTGAAATGTTCAATAGGCCTACAGCAAGCAAACTAACGTTCGCTAGGGTAACGGGTATGTAACGGACTTGTGGTCTTGCAAGCTCCGTCAGAGGGTCACGTGACTATGCCACGTCTTCTCAACCAATTCATTTCAATGGAGCAACACAATAAGCCTAGCCTAACCTATTAAAGCCTACAACTCAACCACTGATATGTGCTTTTACGGAGGCCTATCCGTTACCACCCGTATTTAACATAATAATGGAACCCTGGACAACGACAGCACTGGCACTTTTTTCGTGACTATGCTGACCCCCGCACTCAGGGTCGAGACGTCGACACTCAGGGGTCGATTGTAGCCAGCCAACCAGGCAGGTCGCATGCCTAAAATTGCGCGGTAGATTGTAGCCAGCCAATCACTTAGGTCGCGTGCCAGGTCGCGTGCCTAGGGGATGAAGTCTCACTGAAAGTTATGTTTTCGCGGTAGATTGTAGCCAGCCAACCAGGCAGGTTGCGTGCTCTCGTTGTCTAGGGTTCCATTATGAATGACATAGTTGACATCTTCTATCTTTTCTGGGTTATTGTTAAGTCCTTTGGTTATAAATAGGAAGATCGGTTAAATACGGGTGGTAACGGGATCGGTTAAATACGGGTGGTAACGGATAGGCCTACGTAAAAGCACATATCAGTGGTTGAGTTGTAGGCTTTAATAGGTTAGGCTAGGCTTATTGTGTTGCTCCATTGAAATGAATTGGTTGAAAAGACGTGGCATAGTCACGAAAAAAGTGCCAATTTCGTGAACGTGTCACGAAATATACGATTCTTTTTCGTGACTATTTCACGAAATTATGTGATACTGGGTTGACTTGCCACCTCTGGCTTCCCAAGCGCCACCACTACCAACTACGCCAAAGAAAAGCTAGCTCTTCGTTGACGCGGGTGGCCCATTACATACCTGAGGACTTAGGCTATATATCCTCAGTATTTGCAAGCTAGCTAAACTTATACGATATACTATATCTAAAATAATTTTGTAGAAATAACAATACATTTTGCCACTGTTTTCTACAATTTCACTTTCTACCCGGCAGAGGCTGATTTACCAAGGGATCCTTTAAAGGTGTAGCAACTTTACAGTAGAATTTTAGCTGATAACTGTAGCTCTACATTTAACCGATACAAGGTAACAGCTGCCGACGTTAGCTAGCTTACTTACTTGTCAGCCAAGTTGGGTTGTCCCCGGCAGACGCCGGAGAACATCACTCCTTCTTCACAACGCACCCAGTCTAATTCATCACTCCAGCTTTTTACACATTTCCTTTCCCTTGTTGACTCATAAGGTGCTGTTGTTGTAATGTTTGTTCTTCTTGGTGTTACTGTTTTTCCTGGCACTTGACCGGGCTGCGGAGCTTGAAGAAACATAACTCGACACTCGTCCACCACTGTTCTTCTGAGGCGGGTAAAAATTTTGTTTTAGTTTTCACTTGTCCAGTGGGGCAAGTACATTTATATTTGACTTGCCCGACAAAAAATCCACTTGTCCCGGACAAGCGGACAAGCCTTAATGTCGAGCCCTGAACTTTATACTGAGTTTCTGCAACAATTCTTGGTTATAGTCTACGCCTGAAGGACTAAAAAACTAAACATAAAGAAACACAAAGTAATAAAAGGTTCAGGACGTTCAATATTGTATTCCTCAATACCAGGATATGTATTGCTGATACGTTTTGTACAAATACAGTACACGTGTGTGAACATCACAGCCAACAGGCTCACACAGACATCAGCGTCTGACATCTTTATTGAATCAGGCTCTGCTATAGTGCTGGGAGATATTGCTCCCAGTGGTAACAGGAGTGATAATCAAGTTAGCTTCACCCCCATGCGTAGAGTAAAGAGGGCCTGTGATTTTTCCCTTTCTAATTCCTTTTTCTCATGGCTGCATTCGGCACATCCCTAACAGAGTTACCGTACACTTCTCGTTTTTCATCTGATTAAAAGGGGAGGAGGGCATATAGATTTGGACATGATGCACAGTGGTTCATTAAAACGAACTACATCTGCTTCAGTGTTGGGTCATGCAGGACAGAGATTTCTGGTGTCTGCCTAGATGAGGTCTTGTCTGACATTTTGTGCCTCGTTGTCTTAGCGCACGTACCAATGATTAGGCTAATGTTCCAGTCCTTTCTTAATCACATCATCAAAAGAAGAAAGACGGTTCCAATGTTAACCTTTTCCGAATGAAATGGTAGAGCACCTCAATGATGCACTATTATCTATGTTAGACCCTGTTGCACCACTGAAAACCAAAAAGAAGTCCACAAGCAGAACCTCCCCATGGCTGAGAAATAAATTGAGGAAAACAAAGAGAAAAATCACTATCCACTACAATATCTACAAAGATACACTAACCACCTATAACAAAACCATCCGTCTAGCAAGGAAAGAATATTTCTCCAACATTATTACAGAAAATGACAAACATTACAGAGTTCTTTTCTCCACCATTGACCAAATGCTAAACACTGTCCCTGCCATTTATTAGTAAAGTACTGGAAAATATAGTATTAGTCCAATTAAATAATTTTCTTAAAGAAAATAACATCCTGGAAGTCTCGCAGTCAGGTTTCAGGAAGGAAATTTCATGTTAGTTTAGGAGACCATAGGTCTAAGAAACATGAGAACGGCTACGGGGTTGCTCAAGGAAGCTGCTTAGGTCCATTACTTTTTTTTCTTTATATGTTACCACTCGGCGACAGAACATAATAGATTTCCATAGCTATGCGGATGAAACACAACTATATATATCCACTGAACCCATTTCGCTGTTGGTCAGCAACAATACAAAGTGATTATTCACTGCCACAGCCTAAACTTGTCAATCTGTTCATATAACAAATATTTAATTTCAGCCTAAACCGTACAACGGAACGTTACATCGAATTCAACTAACGCAATCGCTAGCTACCAAGACAACACTGTGGTATACAATTTACCGGGACAGCTTCTCCACAAAGGGCTATATCGCATTTTGCGTTGTTACTGACAATGATCGCTATTGAGCTTTTTATGCATGAGCGATTTTCCACTAAATAAATGTCAAACTTATTTAGGTTTTTGGGGGCATATTTTCAGTTAGCAAACATACTGTTTGAATCGCGATTCCATCTGAAATATTGCCAGTGATAACGTTGTTACAGTAGCTTCTTTCCAAGGGTGTTCTTAATGAATTATGCAATAGCCTATGAGTAGGCTAAATGCTTGAAAATATCACTAGAAGGGAAAAACTTAAAGGGACGGTCCCACCTGCAACCGACGCAAACAGGCACACCCTCACAATTTCCCCAGTTTTGATTGAGTTACATTTTATTTATATTGGGAAACCATACAAAGACTGTGGCTCGAGATACCGCAAAGACTGCGGCTTGTGTGTTTTGGATTTCCGCAAAGACTGCGGCTTGTATTTTGTTGAGTTACATTTGTATTTATATTGGGTGTACTGTCCTCGTTGAGCTGTGGTAACTTCAGCTAGACAGCGAGCTAAACTCTCTTATATTCCTAAAATGAAGAATGCCTTGTATTGTTGTTTGCAGATTTATTCTTCAAATTGTACTGAATCCATGACAATAATACGATCAAAGGGTGAAAGAGAATGAAACTAGAACACAAAAAGCATAATGCTGCGATTAGCTAAGTCACCTAGTTCCAAGAGGTAAAGTAAGCACATGTTAAGCTAACTGCATTTCCTAATAGCATCCACGTTTTAACATAGCCTTTTTTAGCATTATAACTACGTTTTTAAACAATGAAATGAACATACTAATGAATGAACTTAGTTATAACAAGATACATACAGCGATGCTTCTGCTGGGGAATCAACCTGTAAGAAAGAATCTCTCCGGCGTAATGACCGTCGGCCTGCCGTTGCTAACTTATTCGGAACAATTTTCCTGCCTACTTCCGGAAAAACTCAAAAATACAACGTCAAAATAAGAGTCTGGGTAAACTGAATGTGTACAAATTCGACACTTAAAATTAAATGCCTGGAGGGCAGAACACTCCCCGTCTGACCTTAAAGGTCACAATTAACTCTTATATGTCTCTGTCCCTTAAACTTCAGTCTTCTGGTAGAAGAAGAACTACTTCTGACACTGGTCTCAGGAACACCTTGGGAGAACCTTGATCCGATGTCCTGAGCTCCACCTTCCGTACCTTGTTGTCTCTCCCTGGAAAGACAGCTGTGATCCTCGCCAGCGGTTACGTGCGGCTTGATTGTCTTTCAGGAGCACAATGTCCCCTTTTTTCATGTTCCGGTGGGAATCTATCCATTTCCGCCGGGCTGGCAGAGTGGGGAGGAACTCCTGACGCCAGCGACGACAGAATCTGTCGACGAGGGCTTGGACTTGTCTCCATTGCCTGCTGAGAAGATCCTTGTCTGTGAAGTCTCCGTGCGGTGGGGTAAACCCGACCTTCTGTGTAAGTATCATTGCAGGAGATAATATGAAGGGTGACTCTGGGTCAGTGGACACAGGAACGAGGGCGTTGTGTCTGCAATAATCAACGTCTGCCATTGATTATTGCAGACACTTCCATCATGAGTGTGCACAGGACATCATGGGTTGAATGTTCTCTTGAAGGAGGATAGCGTCCAGGATCCGTCTCGATAAGCCTATCGAACGTTCCCATGATCCTCCCATGGACGCATGAGGAGGATTGAACACCCATGAACACCCTTGCTGACTCAAGAAGTTCTGAACTGTGCTGTCGGGTTTTTGTTGGCTAATTCCCAGCTCCTTTGCTGCGTCTACGAAGTTTGTTCCACAGTCTGATCTGATCTGCTTCGCAGGTCCTCGTATGGCAAAGAAACATCTCAATGCATTTATGCAACTGGATGTGTCCATGGAGTCAATGATCTCGATATGCACGGCTCGGGAACTCATGCAGCAAAAGAGCATCGCCCATCTCTTGCTTTGGGCCTGTCCACCTTGTGTGCGCCTGGAGATGACTTGCCACGGTCCAAACACCCACTCCTACATAGGTGAAGGGTGGGCATGTGTGCAGGCATTCTTGAGGCAAGTCTGCCATGAGTTGTATCTCTGTTCTTCGGCGTAACTTCCGGCACACTACACATTTGTGCAGGACTGAAGCAATAAGCCTTTTTCCGCCTATGACCCAGAAGCCCGCCGCTCTCAGGGCTCCTTCTGTGAAGTGGCGGCCTTGATGTTTGACATCTTCGTGGTACTGTCGAACCAGTAGCAGAGAAACGTGACTGTTCTTGGACAAGATGATAGGGTTCTTTTCCGGAGTGCTCAAGTCAGCGTGTTTCAATCTTCCACCCACGTGAATGAGGTTACCTTTAACAATAGGTCTGAGCTTCTGAATGGCACTGTCTTTGGTTACAGCCTGTACGAGCTCCATAGCTGTGAGCTCTTTTGTGAAAACATCTTCTTGAGCGGCTCTGATGATGACGCGTCTCGCCTGAGACAACTTATCCGGAGTACGTGGATGGTTGCAGTAGTGCCATCCTTTACAGTCGCTGGGCGTGGTGTGTCTGTAAGGTCTTGTTATGTGAATTAGAAGCGCAATAGCCCTCGTGAGGGAGAGCATGGATGAGAAGCGCTGAAAACGTTTGGCGCTGAGGCCTCGGTTTTGAGTCTGAGTGAGGAAACTACTCACTTCAGGGCGTATGTCAGCATCTGATTCTGGGTTTACAAGTCCAAATGTTTGACTTGTATCTTCCTCGGGTAGTTTTTGATTGTACAAAAAAGCTGGTCCAGTGAACCACGTTGTCTGTGGCAGTTGAGATGCAGGAACTGACCTAGATGCGTGGTCGGCCGGGTTGTCCTCTGTGTTGACGTAGAACCATTGGTCGGGCCTTGTCGACTGACAAATTCGTCAGACTCGATTATGGACATAGACGTAGAAGCGCTTGGTCTGATTGTAGATGTATCCAAGCACGACCTTGCTATCACAGAAGAACTTGATTGCATCCAGCTTCGTGTCCAGTTCATCTTGGATTAGTTCAGCGACTTCTACAGCTAATACTGCGGCACACAATTCCAACCGAGGGATGGTGGGTTCGGACTGTGGGGCCAGCTTTGCCTTCCCTAGGATGAATCCTACTTCGACATGTCCCTCAGCTTGAATAGTCCTGAGATATAAACTGCGTTGCACTGTTGTGGCTTCACCACTGAGGTCAAAGTCTTTCAGGACGGCTCTGTCTTCAGGTGTGAATGCCTATAGGACGGCTTCCCTGTTTGAGGCGAACTTGTGCAGCCTTAGGTTTGACTCACTGAGAGAAGTCTGCGTTCTCTGCAGGAGACTGATGGCTTCCGCGGGCACACTGATGAGCCCATCGTCTACATAGAAATGGCGTTCAACGTACTGGACTGCGTCTTCTCCATGTTTGTGTGCACCCTCATGGATGGCTCTCCTCAATCCATAGATGGCCACGGATGGGGACAGACTGTTGCCGAAAACGTGAACAGTCATCCTGTAGTCGACGATGTCCTTAGACAGATCATTGTCTCTGTACCACAGAAATCTAAGGTAGTTCCTGTGGTCTTTGCAGACGAGGAAGCAGTGGAACATCTGCTGTATGTCGGCCATCACTGCTACCTGTTCCTTTCGAAAGCGGATCAGCACCCTAATGAGTGAATTATTGAGGTCTGGGCCTGTAAGAAGAACATCGTTCAGAGATGTGCCAAAGTACTTTGCGCTGGAATCAAACACCACGCGGATGCTGCCAGGCTTTTGTGGGTGGTAGACTCCGAAGGTTGGCAGGTACCAACACTCTTCGTTCTCCTCTAGTGGAGGAGCCACTTCTGCATGTCTGTCGAATATCTTCTTCATCAATTCCACAAAATGGTCTCTCATCTCTGTTTTTTTCGCAGCGTTTTTTCCGGGGAGTTGAAGCGAGTGAGCACCTGTTTGCGGTTTTTGGATAGACCTTGCCTTAATCTTGCAGTACCTTCCAACTGCCAGTACTTTCTCTTTTCTGTACTTTTCTGCCTTCATCTTGCTGCAGGTCCTTTCTAACATACATTTCAGGCCTTTTGAAACTCCAGCAAATCATTTTCTGCTAAATCTTATATTTCTTCAGAATGATTTCTCCTGGGACTTCCGGTTTGAGCATGTAGTGAGCAGACGTATGAGAAGTGGCTCCCGAATTACTTTTTATTTTCTACCTCATTTTTCGAGCATAAAGTTTGGCGAGTCTTGGTTTAATTCGGTGTACTTCAAGAAATAACTTTGCACGACTAAATGAGTCCAAGGAGACACGGCCGAGGGCAAAAAACTGCCGAAATGGACGAAGATGCTACAAGTGAAGACAACATGGACGCACAAGCTAGCCCAAGCTCGAGGTTACCTGCTGATCTTGCTCAGCTCCACTCGGTGCTTCTTTCCGACCTCGCACAGTCAATGGACTCCCTCCTGAAAAAAGCACTAGGCGAGGCACTGGCACCAATCTCGGCATCCCTTGAGCGGGTAAAGTCGTCTCTTGATTCCCACGAAGAACGCATTCATGACATGGAAGAAGGGCTAAACAACCACAACGACAGGTTCGAGGCTATCGAAACAACATGCGCCGACTTAGAAAATCGCTCCCGTAGGTCCAATCTGCGAGTTGTCGGCATCCCTGAGAATCTGGAGGGGCCGGACACAGTTAAGTTCATGACTGAGTTTTTCGAGGAAGTCCTGGGAAAAGAATTCTTCCCGCATCCCGTCATTCTCTCCCGTGCGCATCGAGTGGGACCCAAGTTGACCGCGGACTCCGGCCCCAGCCCCAAACGGCCGAGGATATTCCTCGTTCTCTTCCACTCCTTCCAAAACAAACACCGCATAATAACGAGGAAACAAGAGCAGCTGTTCTTCAGGGGACACAAGGTATTTTTCCATGAGGATGTCAGCGCGGAACTCGGCAAGAAACAAGCTGCCTTTAAAGAAGTGAAATCCCTCCTGTACAAGAAGAGCGTCAGGTTCGCTCTCATCTATCCCGCCCGGCTCCGCGTCCTGCACGACGGACAGACGCTGTTCTTCCAGACACCGGAGAAGGCCAGGGAATTCTACGATCTTCACTGGGGAGAGTAAATGATGCTGGAGCATAAACAATCTATGCAAAGTTTGGTCCCTCTTTTATTTCTTCCCAAAGTGAGCCGAATAAATCATTGTATGTAGGTAGAACATATATAATTTAAAGAGAGGGAGCCACCCTCAGGTTAGGATAGGAGTTATAGTCAACGCTGGATGTCTTGGAAGTCTTTCATCTGGGAATTCCTGCGGTTTTTTTCGTTTGGGGAAGAAGATCTAGGTTTGTTCAATGGGGTTTTTGTTTTTCAACTTAAGTTTCATGAAAACTGGGGAACATTTTATTTATATGGCAACACTTTATCTTCTAAGGATGCACACAGCTATGGTAAAACTTATTTATCATTGATACTTATTTTTTTTTACTTCTACACAACTGGACATCACTTATGACCATACATGTACTTATACACCATGTGGTTCGAGCTAATCATACCCATTTTGGATGTCTGCTACGATAAATAATGCAGGGGGTACAAGCCCAATAGGGGGAGCTGCAGTTAGGTTTGTGTCCTGGAATGTTAAGGGGATGAACGGTCCTGTGAAACGGTCTAGGATTTTTTCTCATCTTAAACAATTGAAAACTGATGTTTTGTTTCTACAAGAGACACATTTACGGTTAGAAGACCACACCAGACTTAGTAAGGCATGGGTTAATCATATCTTCCATTCTAAATGTAATAACAGATCAAGAGGGGTGGCAATTTTGATTAATAAACGAACTCAATTCTCACTAACTGCTATAATTGCTGACCCCAATGGTCGATATGTCATTGTCTCGGGCCTCCTATTTCAAACACCTGTTATTTTGGTAAACGTGTACGCCCCTAATTTGGACGATGCTGAATTTGCCAATAAACTTCTGTCATCCCTCCCTAATTTAGATACACATAGATTAATCCTTGCAGGAGATTTGAATTGTACAATTGACCCGTTGCTCGATAAATCTAGCCCTAAATCTGCCTCACCATCTATAATGTCAAGGGTCTTCTCAGATTTTATGAGACAAAATGGCTGTGTAGACCCATGGAGGTTTCAAAATCCAACCTCCAAACAATTTTCTTTCTTTTCTCATGTCCACCACTCTTTCTCAAGGATAGATTACTTTTTTATAGATAGCTCTTTCATCCCTGCAGTGGAATCTGTTGAATATTTGGCCATCATCATTTCAGATCATGCACCACTCATCTTAGACCTTTCTTTTACTTTGAAAGTTAGAGAGCAATCCTTCTGGAGACCTAACTCCTTGCTGCTTTCAAATGAGAAATTTTGCAAACATGTGACTACTAATATAGATATTTTTCTGGAAGTAAACAAGAAGGAAGGTATATCATATTCCCTACTTTGGGAAACTCTAAAAGCGTACTTAAGAGGACAAATTATCTCCTATGTAGCACATGCCAATAAGGAACGGCGTAAACAAATACAAGACTTGACGGATATAATTTTTAATTTAGACCGCAGCTACTCTGAAAGCCCCTCCCCAGAATTATATAAAGAACGGATAGCTTTACAGTCTAAACTCAATCTTCTATCCACCAACCAGGCTGAGTATTTGTTACTGCGGACCCGGAGCACTTATTATGAGTACGGAGAAAAAGCTAGTCGACTGCTGGCTCACCAGCTGAAACGCCAGGCTGCGTCACGGCTCATACCCCAAGTGAGAGATCAGGATCAGAATATAGTCACCAACCCAAAGGAAATTAATAATACTTTTGCAACATTTTACTCTACACTTTACACCTCTGAATTCTGATATAAAAATTTTAGCTAAGGTGATGGCACATCGTTTAGAATCCGTTCTCCCTAAAGTAATCTCTGAGGACCAGACAGGCTTTATAAAGGGTCGCCACTCTTTTTCAAATATTCGCCGACTTGCTAATGTGATCTACTCCCCCGGTCCTTCCTTGACTGCAGAAGCTGTTATCTCTCTAGATGCGGAGAAGGCCTTTGATCGGGTGGAGTGATCGGGTGGAAATACTTATTTGCCGTATTGCAAAGGTTTGGGTTTGGTGACATATTTCTGGCATGGATCCGTCTGCTTTATTCGTCCCCACAAGCATGTATTCAAACTAATCAATCTCATTCCAAATGTTTTCCCCCTGTCACGTGGGACACGTCAAGGATGTCCGTTATCCCCGCTCCTGTTTGCAGTGGCAATTGAACCTCTTTCGATTGCACTGAGGTCATCGTTGTTGTTACGGGGGGTGGGCCGTGAGAGTGAGGAACATCGCGTCTCTCTGTATGCAGACGATCTCTTGATCTATGTAAGCAATCCAGAAGCTAGCGCCCCTGTAATCGTATCACTATTGAACAATTTTGGGTCTTTTTCTGGCTACAAACTTAATTATCAGAAAAGCGAATGCTTCCCCATTAATGAGTTGGCAATGCAAATTAAACAAGAGTCATTCCCCTTCCACTTAACACATTCTGGATTCAAATATCTTGGAATAAACATCACACGTTCCTTCACCTCTCTTCTTGGAGCTAATTTTACACCCCTAAATAATCAAATGAAATCTGACTTTCAAAGGTGGAGCAGTCTACCTCTGACTATTGCAGGGAGGGTACAATCGGTGAAGATGAACATACTCCCAAAGTATTTGTATTTGTTCCAATGCCTACCGTTATTCCTGACGAAATCATTTTTTCAGTCAGTTAACACAGCCATTACCTCCTTCATCTGGAATAATAAAGTCCCAAGAGTTAATAAAGGCTTACTTCAGCGGGGACGCAATGTGGGGGGACTAGCTCTCCCCAGTTTTATTCACTACTATTGGGCAGCCAATTTGCAGAAAATTTTATTCTGGCTCCATGTGCCAGATGCAGATTGGTGTACACTTGAGGCACATTCTTGCCACTCGTCATCCCTCCCTGCATTGGTGTACTCCTCCCTGCCCACAAAGTGGTCCAGGTTTACCTCCAATCCTGTAGTACTGTCCACCCTTAGAATCTGGGCACAGTTCCGAAATCATTATAAGTTCACTTCTGCCTCCCCTCTAAGTCCTATTTGTAAGAATCATTTATTTCCAGCCTCCTCTCTCGACTTAACATTTACTCAGTGGGGCAGGAAGCAGCTTTCCTGTTTTAAAAGCTTGTACTGTAAAGAAGGCTTCGATAGTTTTGAAAATATATGCCAGAAATATGATTTATCACGCAGTAATTTTTTTAGGTATCTCCAAATACGGCACTGTGTCAAAACGCTGTTTCCCTCTTTCCCTGTCCTCCCTGCTGAGGCAGCATGGGAAGAAATGACCCTCCTCTGTCCAAAAAAAGGACTGATATCATTGTTATATTCGCAACTAATGTCTCTAGAAAACCATGACCTTTCAAAAATTAAGATCAGGTGGGAGGGCGAGTTGATGATTGAGTTGTTGGACAAACACTGGGAGGATGCTTTACAAAGGATTAACTCATCCTCATCATGTGCACGCTTGGGGCTCATTCAGTTTAAAGTAGTGCATAGGGCTCATTTCAGTAGGGCTAGGTTAGCAGATATATATCCAGGAACAGACAGCAGCTGTATTAGATGCTCCCTCTCCCCAGCTGATTTAACACACACATTTTGGTTGTGTCCCCGTTTAAATCAATATTGGTCATCTGTTTTTCAAACTTTATCTGAAGCCATGAAAATTAAAATTAAGCCCTGCCCGTTGATTGCAATATTCGGTATTCCAAGCGAGAGTTTAACCTTAACCCGGAATCAATCGGACATTATTGCTTTTACATCACTTCTTGCCCGTCGAAGAATCTTATTGGTCTGGACTTCCCCTGCTCCCCCAGCAGTGGCCGCATGGTTACAGGATGTTTTATTTTTTCTTAAACTAGAAAAAGTTAAATTCACGGTGAAAGGCTCAGTCCAAAAATTCTATGTAAAATGGCAACCTTTTGTAACATATTTTGAGAATCTTAAAGTAATGCCTGAATAATGAGACACTTTTATATTT